>JANAVB010013229.1:0-22344 GCA_029216955.1 Iris pallida
CCAGATTCTGGTTCTGGGGCGTGACAGACAGCCTGTGTGTTCGAGTGATGTTCTCAAATTGTTTTTTCATATTAGTTGGTTATGTTAGATTCACCCACTTTATCAGTCTTACTATACTTTATTATTTCATTCATTACTGTCGTACACTTGGCCTGTATATTATGTACCTTGTTGCATCCCTCTGAGGACCTGGTTTCCTTCCATTTGGTTGAGTAGGTTTTGTTGAGCGTCTTGCTGGATTGTTGATGGTATTCATTTCATTACATGTATTCAATCTTTCAGAGTTATATGTTTCATTTACTGTTATTTGTATCTGTTGAGTAGCCTAGTATTTATAAATTCATATTATCTTTCCGAATTTATTCGGACAAGTATGATTATTGGATTGCAGACTAGTATTCATATTTTCCTTTCTTAGGTTTTTGTTACTTGGATTGAGATATAGAGTTGATGCAGTGATAGGTACACCATTTCGAACAGCTTATACGTATTTAGTCGGACTAGACTGTTGAATACGTAGCTGGCCAATACCACGTGGCTCGGTCCCGCGTATTTGGGACTGGGGCGTGACCGCTATACTTTCTCTACTGAAGTTCCACAGATATCCTATTGATTGTCCAGTCATACTATTATCAATTTACAGATTTTAGGGACCAACAAGCAGAAACAGACTCCACAAATTGAATAATGTCGATGTTTTCCATGCAAGTAAAACAAGGAAATGCTCGAGTAATGAAATTGAAGAGATACTGTAAAAACTTGAACCATTGAACAGAAGACAGCAACTTACGTCACAAGAAGATGCCAAAGACTGTCCTGCCAACCTTCAATAAATGAAAAATGCAACACTTAATACTATCAAATTCATATAATGTCAGAACAAAACATTGAAGTGCAAAGCAAACAAAAAAATAGACCATCAATTATACACTTTCCACAACAACAAAAAACCAAAAAAAAAAAGAAAATAACAAGTGACTGGAAACTGTGAACTAGCAATAGTATCCTAACATAATGGACATGGGCAATCAATTGACGAAGATTCCTCCTGCACTGACAGCATTGAACAACTAAAAGCACTCTATTAATGATTTGCTCCTAAGCATTTCCGCACGTTCCCTAGCAGGCACAGCCACCTGATTGCTGCTCAGTATGAGATGAGCTGACTGTGGGCTTCAGATTTACATCAACCATGTCTTCCTGTTTTGTCGAAGAGAGGTTCTCCATCCCCGGCAATGCTGCAGCAATCTTACGGAATAGTGGCTGCATTTTATTTGGTACAGGTACACTTTAGAGCTTGCAGAAACAGTCACCATGGAATTGACATGAATGGATTGGAGAAATTGGAAAAGAAATAAACATGGAGAAATTGGAAAAGAAATAAACATGTTCGATACCTTGATGTTGAACCCTGCCTTGCACTAGTCTCTATAAACATGACTCCAAGTTCACGAGATTTTGCTTCTCCTTCTTCAATTGAAACTTGTCTGCAAAACAGGAAGGCAAATATGTCAAACAACAGGACCTCTAATAAAAATAATTGATGAAACTAGAAAAATACTATTAACAGTTGAATCCTCTGTAATATCATGTTAGATTGACATCATGTAAATTGGGGCGGGCAAGCGAAACTTGAGTTTTATGCCTAGTTATGCATAGGAGAGTATGCTCATAAAAGGCTGCCTAAATCTGGCCATCTTAGGAACATTCCAGTGGGTCTTAAGGCAATCATGTTTATCCTTAATTGAAATAATAGTTGATATGTAAAACCATATAAATACAATGGTACATCCACGTTTAAGTTAGGCACCAACTATCTTTGTCCACATATATATTAGGTGTACATAAAGTTGAAACTTGAAAGTTCAATCTGAATCCTAAGAACACATCTAATAGTTTTGGTATGACTCTTAGAAACAGATCCAATTCCTAACTGGTACTAGTTAGTGAATCCAGGATCCTTGCCCAATGGTCATACGTATATGGCTTAGGGCCGGTTTGGATTGTAGTTATGTTTTCTCTCTTTTGCTCAAACACCCATTTCCGGAACACTCGTTAGGCTAGCTTTTCGAAAACGCCCATTTGAGCCTTGAAATGAATGTCACATTTGGAAAAATGTCCATTCAGAATGAAACATGTTCAGCTCGCTCCTTCCTTTTTGTACAAATGGAGTCCCGGATGAACTGGAACTACAATCCAAACTGTCCCTTAGCCGCTTAATCATAAGTGCATTCCATTCATTTTCAGGTAGACTTTATATCTTATAACTTCCTAGTAGTCCCTACATAAAATTTCATTTTCTTTTTTGAAAATAATTCATAACCCAAATCCAGATCCAAAAATTTATCATTCAAAGTATAGTCTATTAAGTAACTTTTCATCCGCATATGAATCCTGCAAATCAAAATGGAACTTGTAGATCCTGAAGGATATGATCCAAATCATGACCAGTTTGCCACTGCAAAAGCCAAAAACACTCCTCATGAAATAAAATTTTAATATACTTCATCAAAACTATGTGCTTAAAATGCTTTACGGAATAGATCTTGTAAGTATAATTATTTGAAATATAAAGGATGCTAAAAAAAGTAATACTGTTTATCATTCTTCCATGAATCACAGGACCTTATATTTCATTGGTAAAAAGTTTAATGCAGATGATAATCATTTTGCATGAATAGTTAGATGAACCAACTAATAATAGATCAGTATCTAGTTGTTATGTAGCTATCAACAGAAAAGTACCAACATAAATTACAAAGTAGATCAAAGATTTTCATATATGAAAAAGAAGACTACAAAGAAAATGAATACAACATGAGAGTCAATATATCAGTTTAAATGTATAAAAGAAAAGATGACATTACACATCCATAACCTTTTATCGACAAGATCTGTTTTGTTTCCGACAAGGACTATGATGACATCACCACCTCGCTCTGTGCGCACTTCCTCAATCCATCTTGAAGTATTCAAAAACGATTGCCGATCTGTGAAACAGATGGAGAAATTAAATTGATATCCTAGTTTAAGTAATTATGGATTCAAAGGATACAAGGCATGTCGACATTCGTGTCGTCACCCTATGGTCCACTGTGATGGCATGCATTACTCGGATAAGTTGAAGGTCGTCGATGAGAGCACATCAACTAAGCAAGTTCAAAACATTCAAATGTTTTGTTTCAAGTAGCAACATCATCAATATTTTCACTAGATCTAGAATAAGAATTAGCAGGATTTGAAATTTCAGGAATTGACCCAACTTGCATCATCTTTTTTATTGTGGAAATCCAAAATTCAAGATAAACTTCGTGGGAACTCTGATCATAAACTTGGAGTTTGATCATCATCTGTTGTTCATGTCAGATCCAAAGGAGATCAAGCCATCAATGCTATTACCAAATATGCCAACAATATGAATTGGGATAACTTAGTTCAGTCCCAGGTATATTTATATTTTCAATTACCAGAATCTCTTAGCTATTCTACTACAAGGCAAGAGAAGGATTACAGGTCACTTGAAGAAGATCATACTACACTTTGCGCTACACTAAGGGCATCAATATATTGCAAGAAAAGAAGATACTTTCATAGTAAAATGCTTCAAAGCCTGAGGGTTTTAGAATATAATGCTGCTCAGGTTCCTAATCCCTATTTACCAACAAGTATTGATTCTGTATCTTGGACCATTTGTTTGCTTGGATGTCCCTTGAGAATTATATATTTTCATGAAAAGTTGAATACTGTTCATTAACAAAATCAATTCAAAGGTTTCTTGACCTTTTATAAAATAATCCGAGAATAGTAAACACTTACTAGCTACATCATAAACAATTACTGCAACAGAAGAGTCTCTAATGTAGCTTGGAATAAGACTCCTAAACCTCTCCTGTCCTGCGGTATCCCTGCAATAAGATACAACAATACAATTATAATTGATTAAAAATGCAGCAGTAATACTTTCAGTGATAAAACAATGTATTGCATCATATTATAACTCTAGAGGTCTTTATCAGCTAAATATACTATATCAAGGGTGCATTTGGTGTGCAAACTTTTTCTGAAATCTCATAAAACCTGACCGTGAGAAAATAATTGACATGTTTATTTCGTGTAATAAATTTTTTTACCCATGCATTCTTAGTTCCAGGAATGCAATTTTCCCACAAAATGTGGGAACCTATTCCCTCTCAAACAGGCTGGTATTGTTTATTTCCCATGAGAATGGAATGATAGGTGAAGTTGAGAAAGGAATTATTACTCTGTACTTTCTCTCCCGAATCTCTCTCTACTTTAAAACAAAAACCAATATTTACTAATTAACTAATATTATATGAGTACTTGTTAAGGTATTGACAAAATCCTAATTAATTAATTAATTATTATTATTATATTATATAAGTTAGTTCTTTAATACATAACATAGTTAGTATAATTTAATAAATAATTAACTAATGAGATTACATTAATAACCTATTTAATAATTATTTCTTTAGATAATATCAATTAACTAACTAATTACTATGTTATTTATTTATTTATTAACATTTATTATTATTTTTATTGTAATTTAACTAATATGAATTATTTTAGTAAACAATATGTTAATTAATATGATGTGTTTATTTGTTACTATTATATTAATGGCTTATTTACTTTTTAGTTATTTATGTAATTGTACATGATTAATACTAATACTTGTTGGATTGTATCTCGTTTCCAGTTGAGCGTTCAAAAAGGAGGTGACAATGAAGTTGGTAATTTAGTCCCACACCAGGTAGGTGATGGGATCATGAGGTGTAGATAATTGGAATTGATTCCGGCCTTACATGATAATTCTTTTTTAAGGCATATGGGCCCAATTCAATATCGCACCTCATGGGCCAACTTCGGTTCGGATCACGGCTGGAGTCCAGTCTGGATTTGGTAACAATATATTTGTGGAATCCAAATCTAGTTAAATATTTGATTTGATTAGGTTTGGATGTCCATATTTGTTGTGCTATTTTAGATATAATAGGATTCTTATTTTAGGAAATCCTATTATGATTTAAAATAGGATGTTGATGGAATATTTTAGGTATAATAGGATTCCTATTTTATTCCTATTTAGAAATCCTATTATGACGAGAATATGATTTTCTCATCATATATATATGGGGTGAGGGTGGAGGCACAAAGCACAGGCACAAAGTAGAGATTCGGGGTGCTCGTCCACAAGGAAATCTAAAAGAAAGTCCATACTTTGCTCTTAAGACTTCGTCATCCAAGACAGAAGGAAGAAGAAGATCTAATCGAGGAGTCGTCAACTTCGGTTAGGAAGATTGCTACGGGTTGATGAGTGATCTCAATTGTAATCTTCTGTTTTTCTTCTTGAGAGTGGTGAGGGGGTTGAACCTATTAGGGCAAAGGGTTCAACGTGAGTTCTGTCAATCTTGTAATTTCATCTGAGTTATTAAAGGTGAAATTTGTCCAGGTGACGTACGTCACCGTCATATACTTGTTTTCATCTTGTGCTTGGTGTCCGTTAGACGGGGGTTGGTTTTGATCAGGTGGGTTGGCAAACGTTTCCGCACGCGTCCAACAATTGGTATTAAAACTTTGGAGGTTCTGGCAACTATGTCTACGGAGCAGATGAACACTTGTATGATCACCCTCATAGGGAAAAACTGGACGATTTGGAAGCCAAGGATGGAGGATCTACTCTGGTGCAAGGACTTGCATGGTCCGTTGGAGGGCGACAGCGTAAAGCCAATGGACAAAGTTGCTGAAGGCAGGAAACGACTGGATCGGAAGGCCGTTGGATTCATCCGCCAATGGTTGGATGATTCGGTGTTTCACCACGTGTACATGGAGAGTTCGACAAAAGCATTATGGGAGAAGCTACATTCGCTGTACGAAAGGAAGACAGCTGGCAATAAGGCGTTTCTTATTCACCAACTCGTCAACTCGAAGTACACAGAGGGTGCCCCAGTGGCACAACATCTGAACGAGGTTCAGGGTATCATCAATCAGCTGTCTGCATGAAGATGGTGATTGATGATGAGCTTCAAGCCCTATTGCTCTTGAATTCTCTGTCGGAAAGCTGAGAGACGTTGGTGGTGTCGGTGAACAACTCCGTGCCTGATGGAGTTGTCACGATGGAGGCAGTCAAAAGTAGCTTGTTGAATGAGGAGGTCCTGTGCAAGCTAGTGGAATCGTCGCAGGAGTCCGCTCTAGTGGTTTCCTACGGAAAAGGAAGACCCAGGTCATAGGCGAGGACATGGGAGAGTTCTCGGGATCTTGCGATTGTGGACCGCAAGGAGGGCTGCTATCACTGTGACGAAAGGGGTCATATCAAGAGGAACTTCATGAAGCTCAAAGCTGAGAAGGCCAAAGGCAAGGACGATCAGGAGAATCTCACGACGTTTGGAGATATCATCATCGCAGAGGCCGACGCAGAGGAACCTTGTGGCATGTCATGATGGTGACTGGGTCATGGACACGGGGGCGTCGTATCACGCTACTCCACATAGGAGGATCTTCACGTCATACCGCGGCGGCAGGTTTGGACGTGTAAAGATGGGTGACAAGGGGACGGCTGCAGTTGTAGGCATCGTTGATGTGCACTTGACGACGGAGTTTGGTAAGAAGCTCGTCCTCAGGAGTGTGCGACATGTACCGAGTTTGCGCTACAACTTGGTTTTGGTAGGAAGACTGGCAGATGATAGCTGTCGCAGTCTGTTTGGAAACAAAAATTGGATGCTTACGAAGGGTTCCCAACAGCTATCTCGGAAAGATTTGTGTTGTGACATGTACAGGCTCAAGTCGCTGAGCTGTACAGGCAGACCACAGACACCGGATGGAGGCTCAAGGGGTGTTCGACAGGAGGTGGATCATCGGGAACTTGCTGAGGAGGGTCTTCTAATTTTTGAGGGTTATAGAGGATTCGGTTCATCGAGACAAAGCGACAGATGGTGATGAGTCAAAGATTGAGGGTCAGTCTGTCAGTCCCATGACAAATGGTCGGTCTCCAGGTGGAAATTGCTCTACGGATCCAATTTTGGCGACAAGTGGTTTGCCAAAGATTCACGGAGCGACATCGGTTTCAGCAGTTCGAAGTCAGGAAGGAGACCAAGGTTTGCAGCAAACTCAATCTGAGGCGGGGAGCATCATCATTCACATAGTTCAGGGGAAGCTGTGGGTCATCGACGGCATGCATAGTGCGTGATGTTCTGCTCGAGGATGCATGTGTATAGGGGAGCTTCAAGTTCGGACACGAAGGTGGGCTGGTTCAGGAGTTCGAATCTCGTGAGAATCGCACCGCCCGCTTGGTTGGGCCAGCCAAGGGTAAAAAAGCTCGTCGGAATGTTAACACTTCTGGTGGAAGACGGAAGTCAGGGACAGACAGCCGAGACTTACGGTAAGGCTGATCGTCAGGGACTTCGTTCTTGGTAGTGTTATTGATATCGGCAGGATCCCGATAGTGCAGAAGGTGCTACGCATGACAACTAGTGTCGTAGTGACGGTCAAGGAGCTGGAGAGGAAGGAAGATGCAAAGCAACTCGAAAGATTGAAAATCAGTGACATGGCGGAGCAGGTATTCTGTCATGGGACGACAGACATGGAGTCCAATTGAACAGCCATGGGGTTAACACCCTCTCATCCGACTGGAGGAGGAGATTGTTGGAGTCCAGTCTGGATTTGGTAACAACATATTTGTGGAAGCAAACTAGTTAAATATTTGATTTGATTACATTTGGATGTCCATAATTGGTGTTGTGCTATTTTAGATATAATAGGATTCTTGTTTTAGGAAATCCTATTATGATTTAAAATAGAATATTGATGAAATATTTTAGGCATAATAGGATTTCTATTTCATTCCTATTTAGGAAATCCTATTGTGACTAGAATATGATTTTCTTATCTTATATATATAGGGTGAGGGTGGAGGCAAAAAGCACAGACACAAAGTGGAGATTCGGGGTGCTCGTCTACAAGGAAATCTAAGAGAAAGTTCATACTTTGCTCTTAGGACTTCGCCATCCAACACAGAAGGAAGAAGAAGATCTAATCGAGGAGTCGTCAACTTCGGTTAGGGAGATTGCTACAGGTTGGTGAGTGATCTCAATTGTAATCTTCTGTTTTTCTTCTTGAGAGTGGTGAGGGGGTTGAACCTATTAGGGCAAATGGTTCAGAGTTCTGTCAATCTTGTAATTTCATCTGAGTTACTAAAAGTTGGGATTTGTCCAGGTGATGTACGTCACCGCCATATACTTGTCTTCATCTTGTACTTGGTGTCCGTGAGACGGAGGTTGGTTTTGATCAGGTGAGTTAGCAAATGCTTCCGCACGCGCCCAACAGTCACACCGCGTTCCCAACAAGTGGTATCAGAGCCCATGGTTACGAGGACTTGTTAGGGCGGCTCTAATTGGTTTGAAACAGATGGTATTGGACGTCCAATGCGTATACACGGGTATACGGGCTCTCTTCTCAAGGTGAAGTTGGAAGCAACTACACGGATTGGTTTCAAAGGTGGGTTTGACGCGCCCAAGGTGAAGCAAGACGTTATTGGCACACAATGGTGGTGTGGATGAACGTGTCGGTTTGTTTATGTGGTCGATCGGATCGAGATGACAATATGTTGGATCTCCTGGGTGTTCGACTGGCGGAAATGAATAAAGGTAGCAGGAGTGCTAAGGTTGTTCGGCTGGCGGAAACGAACAAAATGTAGCAGGGGTGCTAAGGTTGTTCGGCTAGCGAGAACGGACAAATGTAGCAAGGGTGCTAGGGTTATTCGGCTAGCGGAAACGAGCTAAGGTGGAGATTGTTGGATTGTATCTCGTTTTCGGTTGAGCGCTCAAAAAGGGTTGACAATGGAGTTGGTAATTTAGTCCTACATCGGGTGGGTGATGGGATCATCAGGTATAGATAATTAGAATTGGTTCAGGCCTTACATGAGAATTCTCTTTTAAAGTATATGGGCCCAATTCAATATCGCACATCATGGGACAGCTCTGTTTCAAGTCAGACTGCATTCCTAACAATACTTAACTAACTAATATGAAAAACAATATGAATGATTATGAAAAATAATCATTAATATTTACCTATTAATTAATGTGATTAGTAGAAGAGTTATTCTAATACATGTAAATCTCATTGCATGGACAAGAATTGAATCCAGTATGAAAGGAGATAACCTAGTATCAAAACTAACTAGAGTACCACATACGAACTTTAAATATAAAGGAAAAACCACTATATTTACATAATTATAATTAGTATTATCATATTCCTAGGAATTACTCATAGTACCAAACATATGAATTTTATATTCTAGGGAACTTTTTATATTATACCAACAGTAATATAAATCCCATGAACGTTATGTTTGGGAATAAAATTCCTAAGTAGTGGAATTCAAAACAATATTACAATATGTCCCCAAAAACAACCTAAGAGGAAACTATCCTGATATTGTAGTTAATGATCTCTCAATTTTGATGAACACTGAAAATCTAGATTTCTTTTTCTTAATGTCAATCACTCTCCCTGGATAGTTTTCTTCCCTGGAGTCTTATTTGAGCTTCAGGAACACTCATCTAAGCCAGGCCACTATAACAGTAGACGAATATGATGCAGAGTTTAGCCGATTGAGTAGGTTTGAGCCTTCATTGGTTCAGAATGAAGAAGAAAAGGCGAGAAAATTTCACAAGGGGCTTACTTTTGAATTTAGGTAGCGGACTGGCATAGTGGCCCATACCACTCATGTAACAGTTGTGAGTACTACAAAGATTCAAGAGTCCATCCATCGTGAGGGACCAGCTGTAGTGCCTCGACCCGCACGGTGCATTATGATGGCTGGTTAGTTCGATGAAGCCTTGTTGGACTTGAGAATATACGGAAGGATCGCTCAGAAGGCTATGCGATCGTGGCAAGAACCGTCTTAAAAATGTGAGTAGTGCAAGTCCTTCGAAGATTCTTTAGCTTCATGCTTAATAAAAATGATTTGTATGCTATGATTACTGGTTGAATTGCAAAATGATAGGTGAAACAAAAGTTCCAAATACTTGGACGGTTAGTATATCGAGCCTGAGCTCGATAAATAGATGGTAACACAGATAATAAGACCCGAGAACTGGGCAGTGAGTATGTTTGAGTTATGACCCGAAAGAACGTATGGTAGCAAAGATGTGGAAAAAAGATTGAGTAATCACATTATATTAACCGGTGTTGTTGTAGAATGTTGATTGCACTAAGACCCTGGATTAGGCAGATGGTAATGTGAGCGTCGGCTCAAGGAAAATATGGCAAGACGAATGGGAACTGTGGTGCAATTTTCTTAATTTTTATTATCATGCATTATATGTTTTCTCCATAACTAAGTGGCATATACTTGCATGGTCATGAACAACTTGTCGACAAGGTTTGGTTCCGCAAACGGTAACTCTAAGGCCTCGGATCCGTTTGTCTTGGGGGAACTAGTGTGCTGAAGTAGAAGCACAGTACTGAAGTAGTAGCACGGTAATTCGAAACCTTCCGGATTTGGCTAGCTACTCGACGTTGAAGGGGAGCCTTCTAAGCACTAGTCCGAGATGACGTGTCATCAGTAACCCACATATAGACATGTCGCATGCTAATAATATTTTATGCAGACAGAGTTATAAATCGTATACAGGAAAAGATGTCGGTTGTTCGTAAGAATCACATGAATGGTGACGAATATGATAAATATAATATTGTTCTAACAATGTCTTATGCAGGCAAAATAAGTATTATAAATGTACAGTAATGGCTACATGACCGTAGGTAATAATTACCAAAGGGTGATAACATATATGTTTTACACTATGCTGCTATAAGAACTACTTGCTTTACATTATTGTCGGATATGAACTATAATTGACCATAAGGCAACGAGAAAGACCACTCTTAATAATGCTCCTATCACATGATTACTTAGTGTTGTCTTCTTAGGTGAGTTGGGCCAGCAACGCTAATCAGTGCATGGCAATGTATTGACCCACATTTGTGGGCATCATTACAGGTGCTCGTGCATGGGAAACATTGTTTGATCAATGCTTGGCATCGATGGATCGGATGGGTGTGCAGAAGCTCTTCTCGCAAGATGATGTCTTCTGCTATACGGGACATAATGTATGGAACATTGTAATTCAGTTGTACCAGTGAGATTGTAAGCCAAGTCGACAAGTTCATTGTAAGCCAGTTAGCATGTTTTGGTTGTAAGCCTAAATGACAAGTAATTGAGTTGGCTATTCAAGAGCAATTGTAATATGTTGTAAACTCTGTATTCAGCTACAAGTCTTGTAATCTGTTGAAATTATCAAGAAAGAGGCATATTTCTTCATATCTTGTTGTGACATCAAGTTATATGCTTGATTCCGCTGCGATGTTGTTGTTTTCTGAGAAATACCAGGAACTGTAATAATTTTGCCTTGTACCAGTACAATCTAGACTTGTACGACATCACGTTTAGTGGCTAGTTTTTGATTCTTTGGAATCGGAGCGTGACAGAATGGTATAAGAGCACGGCTTTACGTCCTTGAATTCTTATTCGATTTGTTTCAAACCAAAGTTGCTCTTATGATGACTTAAAGTTGCTTCCACGATTACTCAAAGTTCCGTAATGAATCAAAGTTGCTTCCATGATGACTCAAAATACATCCGCGATTATTCAATGTTGCTTCCAAATTATTCTAAGTTGCTTCCTTGACTGAAAATCTGTTGATCCTCCTGGCCGCTCACTGGGTGTTCTATACAATAAGTCTAAATATGTGGGCTATAATGTGTGTGATGTATTAAATTCTCAATGATACCAAAACAAAACAACAATGATTCGATGCAATAATAAGCTGGTAATGTGTGCTTGATGTCTTAAGTGTGAAACTCAGAGAAGTCGGTTGTTATGTGGCAATCGGTAGTGGGTGATGGCATGGTATGTTGGAACAGAAATATGCATGAACTTCAGTGAATGAAAATCGACACAATTTGGAGTTGGCTTATGTGTGTTGGCTTGGTTATGTTTCAGATGCGAGGGAATTGGGTTGGTATTTGTGCTCAGTAGAGCTACCGCAGGATGTATAGTCCAGAATGGACGATGGATCAGTGCGAAAGAGGAATATTGTGTCGTGAATGGCTTGAGTTCTGAGTGGTATATGTCTCCACCCGCTTTGTGATAATATGTCCCTTGACCCTATTCATAGTGATAGTGATGTTTTACCTGTAAGGTATGGGGTAGTATCGAGTCGTAGCTGGATTACGATTGATATGTGACGGCTAGGCGTGTCCCTTGATAATTAAGTTCGGATAACTCGTTACGAGATTCTGATGGTTAGCATTATGTTGGGTAATAAAAAATTAAAAATATGAAATGAATGCATTGGTTGGGAATGGTACGAATTATAGATTTAGATAATGACTTGAGTCAGTTGGGTAAAAGGATTATAGGTTCAGTAACGATGGTGGTGTGTTGATATCAAATGATTTTGGGAGAACAAATATATAGACCGAATATTGAATGATGTCGGAAATGAGTAGATGGAATTGCATGTTGGACATCGACAAAATGATGGTGATGTTAGGAGTTTATTGAGAAGTTGCGAATGATTCAGAGGATACAGAAAGTTGCATCAGCAACACAAAAGTAGAGAATGGACTTGAGAAAATAGATGACCTAAGCACATGTGCAGTTGTGCTTGAGAGAATTAGATGTGTCCTGAATTAACAAGTTATGACCCTTCACTATTTTGAGGCATAAAGAAATGAGCACTTGTCCCTTGTTGCATAACATAGTAGATGTTCCTTATAAGACCCTGGCTGCGGGAATACAAATAAATATCAAGGTGTAGCAATATGTAATAGACCTTGTTGGTGGATAATGTTGTCGCACTATGTTATATTAAGCGAGAGGTGAGACGAGGCGAGGCGACGAAGCCGGCGTCTCGCTTAAGCGCGCTTAAGCGGTGCTTAAGCGACGCTTCGTTAGCACTTCACCTATTTTTACCTACGGAGCCTCCGACATGTAAAATACTCTGTATACACATAAATTTCAATATTTTTTCATTCAGTCCTATTAGTATATGCATGAATAACAATACCAATTATCAATCAAATAAAGTAACAATATAAATACTATAATCAAAATGCAAATTCATCAAAATAGTCATCAAAATACCATGGTCAAACTAGTCAACAAGCCACACAATGTATACATACTACATAGTCATCAAAATACTATCAAACATAAAATCTTAGTCTCCAAAGTTCCTATTTTTTCATGATCAATTTTTGTTTTGTTCAGTTTTTTGATCCAAGACGCTTTTTCCGGCGGCTAACACTAGACGAGGCGCTATTAAGCGCCGCCTAAGCGACGATTGCTTTCTTCGACGAGATTTTCCTAAGAGAGGCGCCCAAATTCAAATTTTCGCTTAAGCGGCGCTTAAGCGCACTTTTCACAACATAGTCACATAACTAACAAGTTGGTGGAATATAGAATTATTGGATTATGACTTAGCTGCATGAGTTATGTCATATTACTAAGATGACCGATATACGGATGCTAGATGATTGGTGCCATAGTCATGGAATCAGTGCACGAATAATAAATCTTCTTATTGAGTCACAAGGAGATGATGCAAAATGAATATTGATGGTTAACGTGAATTGCTAAGAGATGCTTTCGGAAGAAATATGATTACATAATTGTCTTATTTATTGGTGCTAGCGAAAACTCATAAAGGATGCTTTTGGAAGAAATATGATTACATAATTGTCTTATTTATTGGTTAAAGAGTACAGACCGTACAGATGATCTGAAAATATGGAAATTGAATATAAGTCGCGAAGAGACCGAAGGAAAGAGATCGTAAATAATAGACTATTGACGTAGCGATGTTGGATTCTGACTTGGGATAGTTGGCCCGATTGAATGGACACAATTTGAGTACGATATGAGGATACAAGTTGGATCAAGCATGTGATGCTACGACTATGCAAGTGAAATATGAAAATTTAGTTGTTGGAATGATAAAGTTTATATGATGGCTTCATGATTGACTCATAAGAATTGTTGGACGGATTTTATCGATTAGAGGGTATGTTTAGAATAACTTCATTGGGTATAACCCGAGAATGAATACGGGTAGATAGACTTGACCCTAGAGTGGATTTGAGCATTCATTGGTTCAGAATGAAGAAGAAAAGGCGAGAAAATTCCACAAGGGGTTTACTTTTGAGTTCAGGCAATGGAATGGTATAGTGGCCCATACCACTCATGTAACAGTTGTGAGTACTGTAAAGATTCAAGAGTCCATCCATCATAAGGGCCAGCTGTAGTGCCTCGACCCGCACGGTGCATTATGATGGCTGGTTAGTTCGATGAAGGGTGGACTTGAGAATATACGGAAGGATCGCTCGAAAGGCTATGCGATCATGGCAGGAACCATCTTAAAAACATGAGTAGTGCAAGTCCTTCGAAGATGCTTTAGCTTCACGCTTAATAAAAATGATTTGTATACTATGATTACTTGTTGAGTTGCTAAATGTTATCTTGTATGGAATCCAGAAAGATAATCAACGATAATTAATCATATGATCCGAAAACTGTTGCGAATCATTTTATGAATTATGTGATGTGCAATGAAATACATGATAGGTGAAATAAGTCCCAAATACTTGGACGGTTAGTATATCAAGCCTGAGCTCGATAAATCGATGGTAACATAGATAATAAGACCCGAGAATTGGACAGTGAGTATGTTTGAGTTATGACCCGAAAGAACGTATGGTGTCAAAGATGTAGAAAAAAGATTGAGTAATCACATTCTATTAACCGGTGTTGTTGTAGAATGTTGATAACACTAAGACCTTGAATTAGGCAGATGGTAATGTGAGCGTCGGCTAAAGGAAAATGTGGCAAGACGAATGGGAACTGCGGCACGATTTCCTTAATTTCCATTATCATCATTATATGTTTTCTTCGTAGATAAGTTGCATATACTTGCATGATCATGGACAACTTGTCGACAATGTTTGGTTCCGCGAACGGTAACTCCAAGACCTCGGACTCGATTGTCCTAGGGGGAACTAGTGTGCTAAAGTAGAAGCACAGTGCTAAAGTAGTAGCACGGTGATTCGAAACCTTCCGAATTTGACTAGCTACCTGCCGCTGAAGGGGAGCCGTCTAACCACAAGTCCGAGATGACGTATCGTTAGTGACCCGCATATAGACATGTCGCATGCTAATGATATTTTATGCAGACAGAGTAAGTTATAAATCATATACAGGAAAAATGTCGAAAAATGTCGACTGTTAGTAAAAATTACCTGAACGGTGATGAATATGATAAATATGATATTGTTCTAACAAGTCTTATGCAGGCAAAGTATTATAAATATACAGTAATGGCTACATGATCGTAGGTAAGAATCACCAAAGGGTGATAACATATATGTTTTACATTATGCTGCTATGAGAAATACATGCTTTACATTCTTGTCGGATATGAACTATAATTGACCCTAAGGCAACGAGAAAGGTCACTCTTAATAATGATCCTATCACATGATTACTTAGTGTTGTCTTCTTATGTGAGTTGGGCCAACATCGCTAACCAGTACACGACAATGTACTGACCTACGTTTGTGGGCATCATTACAAGTGTTGGTGCATGGGGAAATCGTTTGATCAATGCTTGGCATCGATGGATCGGATGGGTGTACAGAAGCTCTTCTTGCAAGACGATGTCTTCTGCTATACGGAACATAATGTATGGAACATTGTAATTCAGTTGTACCAGTGAGATTGTAAGCCAAGTCGGCAAGTTCATTGTAAGCCAGTCAGCATGTTTTGGTTGTAAGCCTAAATGGCAAGTAATTCAGTTGGCTATTCAAGAGCCATGTAATCTGTTGTAAACTCTATATTCAGCTGCAAGTCTTGTAATATATTGAAAATATCAATAAAGAGATATTTTTTCATATCTTGTTGTGACTTCAACTTATCTGCTTGGTTCTGCTGCGATGTCGTTGTTTTCTGAGAAATACCAGGAACTATAATAGTTTTGCCTTGTACAAGTACAATCTAGACTTGTACAACATCGCGTTTAGTGGCTAGTTTTCGATTCTCCGGAATCGGGACGTGACAGAATGGTATCAGAGTACGGCATTACGTCCTTAGATTGTTATTCGATTTGTTTCAAATCAAAGTTGCTCTTATGATGACTCAAAGTTGCTTCCGCGATTACTCAAAGTTCCGTGATGAATCAAAGTTGCTTCCACAATGACTCAAAGTTGCTAGCTCTCCACTGTCGTCGAGACTTCGTTGAATACATGTGCTTGCCCGACGCTCTAGCGAGCAAATCAACGCCTTGCCTTGAGCCCGCACTTAATAAGTTGTTGCCCTGATTCCAAGAACCGATTGGTGCAACAGACTGCACCAGTGCGCACCAACTTCACCAGAAATCCCAACCGACCGAGTTTTCCCGCGTATCCCCCCTCCCAAAGCTATTCGTCGGGACCCTACGACGAGCCCTTGCGCTCGCCTGTCCTAGCCGACCTGATCTGGACACCCTAGACGTTGTCCAAATCCAAGAAACCAACGACAACCGTGCACAAAACTATTTTTTAGTCAGGAATTATTTTTAGGAGTAGCGATTTTGCACACCTACTTTGTGCAATCCAACTATTGGATCGTTGATCCGGTTATTTCGTATCCATCCTGGTATATAGCTTTTCCTTCCTATCAAATTTCAACTGTTAATTATGTCGTTTGATTAAATAAATTGATCACCAAGTTTGGTGTTTAAAAACTGTTTTTTGATTTGAGTCTTGAGACTTCGACTTCGCGGGCTCGTGTCTTCGTCATCGCAACTCCGGTCCACGAACATCTTTGCCTATTCATTGCTGGCATAACCCTCTCTGCCTCCATAAAATCTCATAGAAAAATTCAATCATTAACCCACACCCAAATTTAGACATTTGCGATGAACAATTTTTGTTGAAACGCTTGGAACGAATGTTGTTCCGTCAATTCGGCCGTTAAATTCCAAATATGAGCTTACCAATGAACTTGTGGTATCGTTTTACCTCATTTTGACATATAACTTGCTTAATGTAGACACCTGCCAATTTCGCCCATTTTTGGTGTCCTATAGGCCTGCAACTCCTCGCAGGCGTGCCATTTGCAATCTATCCAAAGAAATTTAATTTTGACAGTACGAATGGGTGCTTATCGTCGTTATAGTCCAGATAGACGTATAATATGCAATTTTGACCATAAATTCGGGTACCCTATAGGCACCTATGGACCCACGTGACCTCGAAATAACTTATTTTACATTGTGTCCAAATTGGACTTATGGATAGTATATCTTTGTTTCTGATGTATTCCGAAACCCGTGGTGATATTTGTTTCAACATCCGGAGATGTTTGTTCCACTTAAGGTGTTGAGCTTATCTGCATCAGACACGATCGTGTCTAATACATCGACCCTTCTTCGACTAGCAACCAAGTAAGATTTCGTGCCACATAATATTATTTCTCCTGTACTGTTAGTAGATATTTTTATTAGTGTTACGTCCTTGTATCTTCATATATGTGCGTCCGAGAGCAACTCGAGTGCGATCGACGATAAACTTCGATTCCATGATTCGTTTGGTCTAGATAATAGTAGACCACCGTTACTCTACATTAAAAATGTTATGATATCTCGCAAGATCTAGACGCTTACACATGACACGGATATATGATATCTCATGATAGGGCATGTACTCTCGCATCCAATTAATTATCAATAAGATCGGGTCATATGTCGGTAGCTCGTACTTATTATTGTTACATAGAGATATTTACTGGACATATTAGCTATGGACTGGACGTGTCATGGATTTGACTCGGATTTGACTCGGATAACGACATTGGATAGGGAGGACAATCACTAGACGTAAGGACTATTTATTTTTATGATAGCAGTTAATGACTCAGATGGGTTTCGCTGTCCATGTACTCTTATCCGGAGAGTCCTTGCGTGCGAAAGTTATCTTCATATGCATTCACGTAATTGTTAGTGTATCTCTGGACTTGTGTAATTATATATATATTGGCATGCTTCCATGTATCTTGTTGCGTCCCTCTGGTTGATTTCCTTTTCAGGTTTAGGCGGTCATGTTTACCCGAAGGAGTACGGATCTGGTCCAGACGTTGCTATAGAGGACGAGGATGTCTTGCCGGCAGTGTACACATGAGATTGGGTAGGTTCCGTCCTTGAACTCGGTTATATCAGATGCTGAGTCTAGTTATCATACTTTCTTCATTTGTTATATGTTTATTTAGCAGTGGATTTGTCTTCACCTAATTAGTAGGATTTGTTACCTGGATATGTTATTTTGTACATGGTTATTCAATACTTTTATTCAGACTATTATTTTGCTACATATATGTGGATGAGATTAGATTTTTACCTGTGGCATGTTGATGCTTAGTATGGACTAGAGTTCACGTACAAATTTACAACGTAGATACTATTTGAAGATCTATTGGATTAGATAGTTTCCTAATACGTATCAGCTGGCCATTGACACGTGGCTCGGTCCCGCATATTTTGGGACCGGACGTGACAAGTTAGTACAAATTTACAAATATCTCTTCATTTTGTATATTGATACTAAAATACTACTTCATTCATCAACAATTGCTCCAATCCTTCAAATTTGGTTAAATATATTAGTTAACCACATTAATTATCCTATATACTTCCAAACCTCACTATGACAACCTACAATATTTTCAGTTTTAATTTCTTTAAAGCATCCTTACCTTCAAAACTCAATTTATGACAACAATACACATCTCGAACTCGCTCATTTATTTTAAATTAAAATTTCTAGGTTGTTCTCATAAAACATGTTATGAAAATAACTACCATCTCACCTTATGGAACTTAACATGGAATGCAGCTGTAGAAATTGAAGTAGAAGCTAGTATACGGAGGTGATGTCCCTTATAGTGATGAGCATAAAAAGGATAGAACCCAAAAATCTTGATAAAGGGTTTGTTACTGACTTGTACATTCTTCTACTAGACTATTCTATACACTGTAATTTTCTTACATTTGAAAAGAATATAAACACCCCAGTCATGCTTCAGAAGACGACGACTCCTCTTCGAGGGAATATTATTAGAAGTTGTAACAGATTCTCTAACTTGAAGAATGACTACATGGCAGAAATTAAATTGTATTGCTATGTAGTAGGAAAACAGACACCTTACCAAAGCTGCAAGCGAACTGTGCGATCTTCTAGGTACATTGTCTTTGACAAAAAATCTATACCAATTGTAGCCTGCATAATATAGAACAGGAAAAAATATTATGAGTAAGAAAAATAAAGAGTATATATCCTTAGCAACAACAGGTCAATACACAGAATATTGTTGCCAAGAGGACAAAAAAAAGGGAAAGGAGAATAGAAATAGAAAAAAAAGAAAAAAAATCAACAACAACAATGACATAAGCATCTAATGAGGACCATTTCTGAAGTATGTGTTTACTTTAGATTTAAAGGCTAAAATTCTGCGAGAATATTTCAATATTGATTTTTGGATGAATCAAGATGTGAGTTTTCCTAAGTATCTTTCCACTCCCTCGTTTTCTCCTGTTTTTCTCTAAGATAAACTTCGTCTTCTTGATTCAATGAGAAAACTTTGTGAAGATAATTAATTCATATTTGTTACAGGATTATCTATCACAAAAGGAAACTTTAAAATTAGGCAATAATGCTTAGCTCATTGCTCAAAATTTGATTTTCTAAGACAAAGAACACATGTTTTCTAATTTCCTTAATCATAAACCTTAATATTCATTTTCATACTCCTATCCATCCAGAATCCATTCCTAGATAGCTAGGAAAATAGCATACTTCAAACAAAAAAGGCGGAGAGAGCACTGAAAATATATATCTGCTATCCCTTTTGCACAGGTACTCACTTATGGCGTCATATAGATCCAACTTGGTTGTCTGACTATACTGAAAATATGCTAGTGGCACCTATAGCTTAAAGTGAAACAAATAAGGACTAATTGCATGAAAGTTATCCAGTGCCCCTCCTTCGTCCCCACCCTTTACCTCCTCAAAACCTACTCCTACTTTCTTTTCCAAGCAGTCTCCACGCCCCCCCCCCCCCCCCCCCCCCCCCCTCTCCCCAATCTGCTATCAATTCCTATCATTGGCATATGTGACACACAAGTCTTGGCTAGATCGCCCTCTTCTGATATCCATCTCCGCCGATTACCTCCCAATGAAAGGGTGAGGACAAAACCGAATGAACCTTCCAATTTTAGCAACAAGTCCATGGGCTTAAGTTTTCATCGACCTACAAATCTAATACTGGTGCCAAAAGCAGTAATACTCAATACCAATATCTACAATTGTACATTTCCATATTCTTCACCCTTAGTTAACATACCCATTGAGATGTGATTTATTTCCAGACCCTTACCTAATCATAAGCCTCACTTCAAGTGTTCTAGCCTGACTGAATTCAAGAGTAGATGCTTCATGCATGAAAATAGATCACACACACAACAAGTTACAACAAGATTGTTAGATGAGATCTTGTCGCGAGATGACCCAATTGGCTATCTATGAAATGATTAACATCGTTCACCATTATCTACACATGTGCCACAAATTCACTTTTAAAGGGCCATTTTCTTCAACCCATTAATCAAGAAGACACCAAATGAATAACATGTTCTTGGATCACTTCACCTCCTTAGGAGCTCATCAACGGTGATCTCCGCATCACTCCTGGAATGTCGTCTTCTCTACATGAAAGCATCACCATAATTTTGCTTCCATATACTCACTTAAGATGACAATAAAGTTTGGAGAGACGGATATCTCCATAACAAGCAGCAAAAATAATAAAAAAATGCCACAATACACTTATGGAAAGAGCTTGGTAAAGTTTAGACATAGATCGCTAACATAATTCCATTTGCATAGAAAATTTAATTGGCAATGTAGTACTAAAAGGATGAGCCTAATCTAGTTATCCACTAACTCAATCCAATTAATATACATTATATATGTGAAGCTATGAGTTTAAAACCAAATATATGAGCTGAAAATCTAACCCCAGCTAAGGAACCTTCATAAACCGCGTGATCACAAATGCCAACCTTAAAGGTTTGATGTTGCGATTAGGCAAAACTCATAACAGGAACCTACTATCATATCCGAAATACTGCATCCAAAGTAATTCATGTTTGATGTCTCAGCTTAAGCATCATAACCTATGTTGCTATGGCACAAATTCCACATGGCATGATTTGGACACGACTTCACGGAAACTGATTTAGGCACCTCCTAGTTTATTTTAGTGTACTTGTTCATATCTGATACGTGTCTGACACGAAGTTGCACGAGCATAGCATCCAATCTGCAGTGTCGAATGTATCAGCATCTCTAGATATTATCGTCTATGATCACCTCATCAAGGTTGACATGGGTTCAAACTAAGGATTCTCCATTAGTTAATACTCAATCAAATAACTAGTATTTACAATTCATTTAAGTTCAAAGGATGGCATATCAATTTCATTTAGGGAGATCCAGATCAGTTTTACAAATCAAAAAAAAAAAAAAAAATCACAACTTAGATCCAAAATTTTACAAAATAATCTCAAATTTATTAAATGATATTCCGCGATCTCATATCACGGATCCTGGACCCAAGATCTGGCGGTGAAAGCTGCCAACTTCCTCACATCAAATGCAAGTATCATCCCAAATCACGAATTTAAGGCAATCAAACGCAGATTTCGCCCAAACTTACAAATTTATGGCGATCAAACACAAATATCATCCAAAATCACGAATCTAAATTATAAAAAAAAATACAAAATTCAAGGGAAAAGAAAAATGAAGCGGAATTGACCTGGTAAGTGGTGTCGAACTTGTCGTACATGAACCGAGTGATGATGCTGGTCTTCCCGACGGACTGGTCCCCCAAGAACACCAGCTTGTACTTCGCCAGAGCAGACACCACCGCCATTGCTAGCGCTTCTCCACTCCCTCTCTTTCTCTCTCGATCGATCAGCGAGAAAGAGGAGGAACGAACGGATCGAGAAGAAGAACTCTCTCTCTCTCTACAAATGGAGGAGCGAGAGACTTTCTCGCTCTCTAGAAAACGAGATCGGGATGAAGAAGAAAGAATCAGAAGAAAGAAAAGTTCGTAACCGATTTGTATATCAAAGAGACGAACATGCCAGGAAAGAGACGGCTGAGGACGCAACGATCTGGGAAACACAGAAAAGTCCAATGGGAGTTCGCCACGTTGCA
>JANAVB010013230.1:0-53682 GCA_029216955.1 Iris pallida
GTTAGCTTTCCGAAACTTCAAAAGGATCGCATTTTCGTGTCCGAAGCTCCCGGAATCGCGAAAATACCGAAACGCGTTCGTCTTTCGTATAGCTGACACTCAAATAATTCTACAGAAAGTTACAGAAATAATTTGGCTTATTAAAATATTATTTGGAAAGCTAACTTCGATACGGTTCTTTTAAAAAAATGGGAGATAAATCAGAGTTTTAAGCTAAAATTTATGACATTTCTAAGTTGTTATTGCTACTTAAAACGTGGAAAAAATTATGACAAATTTGGGTAGTTTGAGACAAAAGAACACAAGTATATAACATAATATATCAAGAACTCACTCTCTACACTAATATATATATATATATATATGAGACACTATAAAACACATCTCCAATACAAAAAAATATGAAATTAAACATGTAATAATTCATTCATACATAACAACAACACATAGTGTGTCCAAATTTGGGGTTTTTTCCACATGGACAAACCACAACACAAAGGACACTCCTATGACCTCCAAATGGACACGAAATGGACACAAATGGAGATACAACCATGGGAGTCATTCCTATGGGTTCAAAATAGACCTATATGCATGAGGAAATAAAAAGAAGAAGGGATTTATACCTCCCGGTAGATCGAATCGAAGAAAAGCCTTCCCGGAGCGACACCGACACGTAGAGATTCCAAAAGGACACGAACGAGCTCCGAATCCTCCCAAACTTGGGTAGCTTCCTCCTTGGCTAGAATGGAGAAGGAAAAAAGAAGATTTGGTGGCGAAATGGAAGGATTTGGTGGAGAAATTGCTAGGGATTGCTCTCTAGAAATTTGGGAAAGAACAAGAGGAGAGTGTGGATGAGAATAATAAAATGAACTTGAGCCTATCCTCTCCCAAAGTGGCTGGCCATATGGGGCTATTTGTTCTATTATGGTAAGGTCCAAAATGTCCCCCCTAACCTATTCTATTAGTATTAGGAAAGGGCTAATTGGTTGGGGCTAAATTAGTCATTCTAAAGTCTCTAATCACACTAACCTTATCCATAATAATTAGTCTAACCTCTAACTAAAATATTTCTATCATGTGGACCATGGCTAACTAATGTGTGGGTCCACTAAAGTCAACACTACCCCCGGGTCCCCGTTTCAAGTCGGATTGAGCTGAAATTCGAACCCGACTCAAATAACCCCAAAACAATATCATAAATAATAAAATAAATTTCAAAAATATTTCAAAAATACAAAATGACAAAAATACTCCTGTTTCTGAAAACTGGGGGTGACAAATTCCTCGAAATTAAAACCAAACAATAATAAAATGTCAAAATCACAAGTCATAATTTTAAATAGTTTAAAAATGATTAAAAATCACCAAAAATCATAATATAAAATAATTATCAATAAATAATAATTATAATTACAAAATTTTAAAATTACCCTCATCTGAAAAACTGGGTGTTACACACACACACACGCTGACACAGTCACACACACACGCTGACACAAGCACGACACCACACACACACACGCTAACACAGGCACTGGCACGAATATGACACAAAATGCTGACACACACACTGACACAACATAGACGTTATGTACTCTGTGTGTGTGTGTGTGTGTGTGTGGGTGTGTGTGTGTGTGTAATTCTTGTTAGGAAATTTAGAATTGAAATTAGTTATATGAATTCATTTATAGGGAATTTAGAATTAAAAATTTTAGAGAATTTAGATGGACCATATTAGGTCTAGATTCCTAGTATCGTTAGAAAATTTCCAAAAATTACCCTATTAATAACCAAGTATCATAGCTCTTGCACTAGAAATCGTTATACCACTACTTGAAAGATTTTAAAAGGGAATCAGAATACAGTTAAGTGTATGACAATGTCCAAGTGAGAGGTGTGTATGTGTATATGTTTGTGAGGGATGAGTGAGGTAGTGAGGGTTAATATATAATCTATATAGATGGATACATATATAAGGGTATAGAAATATATGTTATAAGTGCTAGCTAGGTATCGCCAAGTGCTAGCTTGGACACTCCGAGGTCAAGTTTTCCTTGTGGGCTCACAATGAACACACTGAGCTGCGTGATGAGCTGTTGCGGAGGATTGCGGAGCAGCCCCAGTCTCACCGCAGATGGACGATACGGCGCTCACCGTACGATTTGATATGCTCAAGTGCACCATTAGAGAGACGAGCGAGAGGACGAATCGTGTCGTTCAGGCGGTGCAGGAGTAGACGGATCTTATCGTTCAGGCGGTGCAGGGGTCGCAGGTAACCATGGGCGATCAGCTTTCTAGGCTGACGGCTGTTATGGATTCCACCAACTCTAGACTACTAGTCATGGAGCAAACACTTCCTGGTCGTGCATCGGCATCCACACCGACTGTATCGGTTCCATTGCCTCCTCCTCCTATTGATGATTCATCACTGGTGATGCTGACACCAGCGTAGTGTTGGTTCATGTTGTCGCAGATGCACGGACTGCCTCCTCCTCCTTCAGACCAGACGTAGTCCTTTATTGGACTTATTTTCATGTGTTGTGTTGCTGTTTGCTGACCCATTGTTGGGTTTATGTATTTATTTTATTCATTTAGTGACTGTGTTATATTGATCCTGTTGAAACATTATTGGACAAACTCTTTTATAGCCGTTTGGTAGTAGATTTATTTCCACCCGGCTATTTCATATCTTTCTTGTTGTTTGATTCTATTTGTTTGATTATTGCTAGTGTCTTTTCATCATTTGTCTAATTATGTATGTTTACTGATGTTGAGTTTTCCACCGAAGGGGTCGGCGAACCTAGGGAATTCTACGGAGGGTAAGGTCTATTATTTGCAAACTGTCATTTAAAATGCAGGTAAATTCTAGATGGAAAAGCAAACATAATCCTATTTTTTTTAAATTATAAAAGTTAGCGACGCTTACCGACGAATAACGCTGCCGCAGTACGTCGCTAACGTGTATCAATACGTCGCTAACCTGAAAAGCAAACGTCGCAGATAGTCGCTAGACGTCTCTACGTTGCTGACATGGCAAACTCGACATGTCAGCAAGTAGTTTACTAACGTCGTAAAGGACGTCGCTATTTATGTTTCAAAACGTCACTAACCTGTGTCGGAGACGTCGCTAATATCGTGACATGGAAAACCCAAAATGCTAGTTAGTACGTCACTAAACGTCGTAGATTACGTCGCTAATTACCGCTAAACTGTCAGCGACAATTAGCAATGAATATCTATGTCGCTAATTAGCACCGTCTCGTTGGCAAACGTTGCTATCCACTAAAAATCTAGCGACGTCAAGGCATCGCAAATGAACATCGCCATGGCGACGAACATCGACGTATTCTGTGTTAGCGACCAGGTAACACGTGATATGGAGATTTCGTCGCTAAACAAAATCAACGACGTTTTTTTTTCGTCTAGCGACGGCCTATGGCATCGCTAATGTGACTTATTTTGGTAGTGAATTGACAGTTACGAAATGAACAACCTATAATGGGGCTAGCTAAACAACGAAGCTACCACATCGAACCTACAGTGGCGCTACACAGCGGAGCCCCCAGAAGTGCTACTATGTGGAGCTACCCACTCTGCTCATGCGCCCTATATATGCAATCCTCTACTCCCGCGTCGACTCTGCATCCTACGCGAGCATGTGAAGCACAACGTGTCGCATCGATCTGTATCCTACGTGAGCGTGCGAAGCACAAAGTGCTCCAAAGGGATTTCTCCAAGCAATGGTAATAAAACTAATGTAGATTGTGAAATTTGAACCTAGTTCACTGGTAAAATCATCCATCATGTTTACCACTTGAGTTAACACACCATTTTGTACAAGTCAATAAATGAAGAATCAAATATTGAAATAAAATATACACACATAAGATTTATCCCAAAATAGAAACAACCCCAGCATGATATGGCCTAAACGAAATATCAACTCAGGTACCTCAACTCAATTTCCTTTTTTGCGCTTCTATACTAGTAAAAGTAGGTGTGTTGCACGTAAAATTATTTTACTTTCTTTCTAATCTTAACAAAAAATTATTTAATATTTAAATTTGAATTAAGAGTTGTAAAAGTTAATTAGATTTTAACTATAATTTGTTATGGATATATGTGGATAAAAAGATAGGATATTCGGTTATGCGGAGAAAATGAGAGAAAGTAAAAAATTATAATCTTCCGTAATTTTTTTGTGGATAAAATAGAGGGTATTCGGTTATAAAAAGAAAAAAAAAGTTTAAAATTATATTATTCCGTAATTTTTTTAAATGAAATGATTGATGATATACATACGACTTACATAGCTTAATTTGGAGTCGTTTTGAAGCCCCCTTATAATACCGAAAACTACTTTATGTACTTCCCAAATCCCATTCCTCCACGTCCCTCCGTCACGTGGCCATCTCTTATTCGCTAATGTCTTCCCCTAACCTCCTTCCCTATTTGCTTCCCTCAATAAAGGAGTGCCATGTGACGGATGGATATGGAAAGATGAGATTTTTGGAGGTACATATAATATCACTCTATAATACCCCCTTATATTAGTAGAGATTGTAGGTTCTAGTCACCTACATATGATCAAGTACGAACTAAATTAATATTAATATGATCGATCTATATAATAGTATCTACACAAAAACGGGGCTCCATGCAACCCAAGGAAATCAGCAGCATTTCCAGTAACGCTGTCCAACTTCTTTACTACGTACTAACTCTTACTCTCCTACACTGTACTACTGGTGCCTAAGGTTCAATTGTGGATCGGAGGCTTTCTCCTCGCCGGAGAATAGTCCATCCCTGCAACGTCTAGACCGTCGTGCCTGCTCCCCCGCATCATGGTTCTTCTCTGGCTCTTCCTTTCGTCGACGGCTCCTTCGGAATGTCGGCCGTCCACGTCTTTCCCCTCTTTTCCATTCGTTCTGCGTATCATGAGCATGCATGAGATTATTAGTATCGTATGGTTATCGATTACTAATGGACTAATTATCCAAGTGATATCGATTAGCCACCAAACCTTTGTGTTGGGCATTCCCTTCTCCAACAGTTTTCCACTCCTTCCTGCAATAGTAGACGCCGGACATCCATCTAGGGGTGAGTATTCGGTTTATCGGTTTCAATCGAACCGACTAACCGAAAATTGAATTGGACCAAAATCGAATAAACAAAATCGAAACCGAACCAAATTGGTCAATAATCGAACCGAACCGAACCGAATTAATCGGTTCGGTTTTCGGTTTATTCGGTTTTTGGATTTATTTGTGTTTTTTTTTTTTTGTTAATATATATAATAACTAAATACCTAGATATATTGTTATATACCTATAGTATGTACCTATAATTAATATATATATATATATATATATATATATAATATATAATATATATATATATATACAAATTTTGTATTCGGTTTCGGTTTTGGACCGAAACCAAATAATTTTTTAGTATTTCAAAATCGAAATCGAACCGAATCTCTTTTTTCGGTTCGGTTCGGCTCGATTTCGGTTCAAAATCGAATAATGCTCACCCCTACATCCATCTTTAGGCGAAATGACCTAATCTTGTTACAAATGCATAGATACTTCCATAGAACATGACTTCTGGAAAGCCGATATGTAAGGCCATCTCCAGTGGGGGTTTCTATCTCCTATTAAAAAACTTCTCCCTTCCTATTCCAATTTACATCCTAATGTTGGGTAGGATAGAGAATTTGTACGAGAGTATAGAAATTCTTAATCTTAATGCAGGGTCCCAATTTCCATGTAAATTATAAAAATTCTCCGTTTAATATTTTCTCTCTTAATATTAGACCGCGATATAAGTTGAGAACTATTGAAGTGTGTATTTTAGAACATGAAATAGGATAGAAACTTATAAAATTGAGTTCTATCCTACTTGTCATTGTACTTTATGAAAATTCTATCGTAGTTGGCAGATTTTTATATAGTAATTGCACAGAAAAAAAAAAAATATCCCATGGTTCTCCGTTTCTATCCTATGTGCCAACAAATGAAAGGATCAATCTAATGACATGGGCCCAATATTAATTAATACAAGAGATGGAAATTTCTATGGGAGTTTCTATATTTAGAAACCCTCATATATAGAAACTCTCTATCCTACATTACTGTGGATAGAAATTGGAATAGAAATCTTCATTAAAAATTACTTTTTTTGTAAAGTGAATTTCTACCATAGAATTAGGAGAGATAGAAACCCCCATTGGAGATGGCCTAAGTATCTAGAATTCTCCTGGTTCATTTTTTTTTTTTGAATACAACACAAACTGCATTAAATCAAGAGTTAATTACACTCATATCATGAAGGATATGAGATGATAATACAGACAGGTATCTCATGAAATAGAGATATGGAATCAGAAGATTGGGAAATCAAGAAGAAGTTGCTAACATATGTGCACATTGATTAGCAAGCCTATAAGTGAATGTAAAGGAAACAGAAGGATTTGCTTTGCAGACGATCTTAGCATCTTCAACTATGTGTCGAGCTCGCCATAGGGGAAGTATTGTTGGATTATTGATAGAATCAATAAGCAGCTTGCAGTCACCTTCTATTATAACTTGTTCCAGCTGTTCTTGTTGATAGATTAGTAAGGCTAAACGAATACCCATAGCCTCTGCTTCAATAGGTGATCCACCAAATTCAGTCTTTGCATTGCAATACGAAATCTTCCCTCTGAATCACGAAGAACAGCAGCACCCGCCATGTGGCCATCAAGGTAGGCTCCATCAAAGTTGATCTTCCAGCAATTGAATCTTGGTGGTATCCATTTGTCACAATGTTGAATTGAACTCACAGCATCTGAAGTTCCAGGGGTAGCTGATGAAGCTGCATCATGTTTCTTCAATTGAC
Organism: Iris pallida; assembly: GCA_029216955.1. NCBI lineage: Eukaryota > Viridiplantae > Streptophyta > Magnoliopsida > Asparagales > Iridaceae > Iris > Iris pallida. The sequence goes on from JANAVB010013230.1 coordinate 6,886, forward strand.
TTTGAGCTTCTTCGTAAATCCTTCTTGGTATGATGTTGGCAGCATTGAATATAGCATTGTTCCTGAACTTCCAAATACACCATAGTTGATAGAAGAAGGAAGCAACAAGAATTGGATCACCAGTCTTCAGTATAGCCATTGTCAGAGAACTGACTGAAGAGTCTATTGAAATAAAAGATGACACCAAAGAATTGTACTGCCAAGATGGACCTGTTATTGGACAATGAATCAACAAATGGTTAGTATTTTCAATATTTACCTTGCATAGTTGGCAGGTTGCAGGAATGTGGTCCATTCTTTTGTGGATATTTTCATATGTGGGAAGGGAATTGGTAATTGCTCTCCAAACAAATAGCACCACTTTAGGACTGATATGATTAAAAGACCAGAGCCTCTTCCATTCATTGAAATTGTCTCCAACTGTGACTTGAGAAACAGGAAACATTCTCTCATGAATCATTCTATAAGCAGATTTTGCACTGAATTCTCCATTAGAGTATGAATCCAGATAAGCTTATCATTTGAACAATTAGCAGACAAAGGGATTTTGAGAATAGCAGCAGATTCATGAGGAGGAAATAATAGATGAACAAGATTAGTTTTCCAAGTCATTGAATCCATATTGATCAACTCATTAACTTTGTGAGCCCACTTGCTACTATGAGGATAGCCTTGAACTGTGAAATTAGGATGAGAAGGAACCCAGGGATCATGCCAAATATCAATATCACACCCATTACCAACTGACCAAATAACATTGTTTCTGAGCCATTGTCGACTACTAAGAATACTAGACCATACACAGGAAATGGATCTAGAAGGAGTGGCTGACCAGAAATTTGAAGAATGGAGATATTTAGCAGTGAGGATAGAAGACATGAGGGAATGTGGTTGGGATAAGAATCTCCAGGAGAGCTTAAGGATCAGTGAAATATTAGTAATATGAGGATCCCTAATTCCAAGACCTCCTTGGTATTTAGGCTGTGTAAATTTGCTCCAGGAAGTAAAATGAATTTTCCTCTTTTCTGTTGAACCCCACCAGAAGTTTCTCTGGTCCTTGACTAGACAGTCAGTCACCTTCTTGGGAATGAAGTAGGATGATAGGTGATATGTATGCAAAGATGATAAAGTGGATTTGATGAGGGTGGTTCTTCCTGCATGAGACAGACACTTCCTTTGCCATCCCTGAAGTTTAGAAGTACTGCTCTTGAGCAATTCAGAAAAAGTACTAACCCTGTACTTAGACTGAAGTAGCATATGTCCCAAATATTTATCCTTCAATGTCATAGGTTTAACCCCCAGTAGTTGAATATACAGCTCCTTCATAATTGGGTCAGTCTTCTTAGAGAAGAAGATAGAAGATTTCTCAAAATTTATGCTTTGTCCAGACCATGATTCAAAAGTTTTGAGAATATGCTTAACTTGATAGATATTATGGAGAGAACATGTACCAAATATGAAGAGATCATCAGCAAATGCCAAGTGTGAGTAAATTGTATTCGAGTTTCTCAATGTGATACCTTCATACAAAGAATTTCTCACCATACTGTTGAGCAGAGATGAGAGTATTTCCATACATAATATGAAAATGTAAGGAGACAAGGGACATCCCTGTCTAATACCACGTTGTGGAAAAAAGGATTTAGAAGGTTCACCATTAATAAGGATGGCAAATGAGGAAGTTGAAACACATTCCATAATAAGATCATGGGATTTTCCCAAAATACCATACCCACACAAAGCTTGACTGATAATGTTCCAACCCAATCTATCATAAGCTTTCGACATATCAACTTTAAAAGCAAATGAACTTTTTGTAGGAGAGAAATTAGAAATTGAATGCAATAACTCTTGTGCCAAAACAATATTATCACCAATATTCCTACCAGGGACAAAAGCATTTTGAAAGTAGCTAATCAAATGATGCATAAATGGACGAAGCCTGTTAGCAAGAAGTTTGGAAATGATTTTATAAAGAACGTTGCACAAAGCAATGGGCCTATAATCAACAGGTTTGGAAGGATTTTGATCTTGGGAATAAGAGCAATGAAAGTATGATTGAGATTGTGAGGCATGATACCAGTTTGAAAGAAATTTTGAATAAGAGACGATACCTCATTACCAATAGTATCCCAACATTTTTGATAGAAGAGAGCTGGATACCCATCAGGCCCTGGGGACTTATATGGACCCATTCCATAACCACAGTCTTAATTTCATTTGGACTTGGAATAGAGTGTATGAAGGAGTTATCAGCAACATCAATGATAGGTAAATCAGCAAGGATATGCTCAGGAATAGAAGTAGTCTCCACTGCCTGGAAAATGTTACTGAAATGAGATACAAATATGTCTGCAATCTCAATATGCTGTGTAGCAATAAGCCCATTATCTTTCGTAACACTGTAAATAAAGTTCCTTTGATTTCTTGAAGTAGCAGATAAATGAAAGAATTTAGTATTTCTATCTCCTTCTTTGAGCCAAGTAATAGTAGACCTTTGTTTCCAGTACATTTCTTGCTGTAGGAGTAACTTATTCAGAAGAATTTGACATTCCTTTTCTTCAAGATAGCCAGCAGTAGAGTAGGCTTGAGATTGAATATTTAATAATCTGTTCTCCAAAGCTTTAATATCATTCTTTAAGTAGCCAGAAGAAACCTTCCTCCAATGATGAAGATGTGGCAATAGATGTTTCAGCTTGTTTTGAAAATTAGAGGAGTGTAGCTGGGACCAACAATCAGTAAATGATTGTTGAAAATCAGGTTCCACTGTCCACAAAGATTCAAATCGATAATGGGTCTTTTCTTCCTCTGAGTTAAGGACAGGAGCAACAAAATAGGATTGTGGTCACTATTAAGGCATGGTAAGTGTAGTAGACCAGCTGAGGGATTTTAGAGATTGCCATTGAGTGTCTACCATAGCTCTGTCAAGTTTTTCTGCAATATATTGAGGAGCTTTCCTTCTATTATTCCATGTATATGCAGGTCCATAAGATATAATGTCCATTGCTGCAACAGAATTATGCCAATGAATGAAATCTCGATGATGGTTGTTATTAAATTGGCTTCCTCCAAGCTTCTCTTCAGCAGATAGAATGCCATTACAATCCCCAATACAAATCCAAGGAAAAGTAACAGAGGCCATTATGAATTCCAGTTGACTCCAAAATGCAAATCGATCAGATAAGGATGGAGGACCATAAATACAGAATAGTGACCAAGGACAAGGGAAACCAGGATATTGAATAGTAGAATGAATACAGTTGTCAGAGATGGATACAATGGTCAGCTTAACAATAGGATCCCAACAGAGAAGGAGACCTCCTGGTTCATATTATGCAATATGCGTGCATGCAATTTTATACCGATATTTTGTTTTCTTATTCTTATCATTTGTGGAAGTGCTTAAATTGAGAAGAGAGAGAGAGAGAGAGAGAGATAGTTGTAGAACAAGGCAATGTTGGGTCAGTGACAAAATTGATTTGAGTTTCTGCATACAAAGTGTCGAGAGCTTGAATCTTGTCCCAGTCCATTTCTGTGTAAAATCAAGTAAAATTAACCCGAAAGAAGGGGTACACACACACAGAGAGAGAGAGAGAGAGGAGAGAGAGAGAGAGAGAGAGGATTTGTGGTATTAAGTAGTTCATGAAATTAAGATGTCAGTGGTGCTTAGGTTTGTTCTTCCTAGGCCCAAAGTAATCTTCGTGAACCGCCGGTAGCCTGTGGCGGACTTCTTGGACTTCTCTATAAGACCTCTTCTCGGTACCTGAACGAAGACCATCGTCTTTGCAAGGAACTGCTGCAACACTCTCTTCTCCTCCTCTGATGAAACTCTCCTTCTGTTAGCGTATGTAGAATACTCTTTTAGTACGAAATCTTTGGAAAAAACAAATTAATAACACACACAACTTATAAGAGAGAGAGAACATACATCGTGAGTTATCTTGCTGAAGGAAGCTATTAGCTCTTCTTCAAAGCGAATCCCTGAAGAAACAAGACACCCATTAATGCTTCATTCGTGATAGACAAACATAGAGAAGTCGATCGATCGATCGATCGATCGATCGTTCATTGTGATGATTTAGCAAGAAATGCATGTTAGGATGATCGATCAATAATACACCTTGAGATGTTCCAACTAGCAGCAGTAGGAAAAGAAGGGAGACCACCAACTCGGACGCCTTCATCTTTAGAAGCTAGAAGAAGGTGTGTGTGCCAAAACCTTTCGGCTCCTTCATATATATATATATAGATAGCGGCATTGGGCCGATAGCCACCTGAGATAAATGTCTCGAAAGGTTCAAATTCCAAGTATTTTTCAGCAAACCAAACTGTTAGATTTTCTTAAGTATGTCAAAAAAAAATGTTATTATACTCGTTAATTGTCAGTCTTTAAGGAAGGATGCTCCCCCAAAATTTGGAACTTGTTCCAGTGTCATGCCAGTAGCACAAACGTGCTATTTTGTCACCTCCTAAAGTTTGTTGCAGACATATCCTAATTAGTATAATTAACCTTTCTTTGTTTTCTCTGATCTTGGATTGAACTTATTTGAATGGCCCTACTATTCTCTTTCGTTGCGATTTGTTTGTTTTTATGAAGCGTATTGGAATCGAATCAACCTAGTCTACTCAAGTTTTTTTTTTTTCTTTTTTTTTTTTCGATGCACTCAAGTTTGCATAATTAAGCTTTGCACTTATAAGACTTTTTTGTGCTTGTTTATGTCTTCGTTATTTTTGTCAAAGGAAATGAATCATGGCACACGACAGAATTAGCCTCGTATATATATATATATATATATATATATATATATATATGCAAATTATCTCTAGTCTAGTGGTTAAGAGAGATGCATATATATATATATATATATATATATATATATATATATATATATATGCAAATTATCTCTAGTCTAGTGGTTAAGAGAGATGCATGCGGCCCAAGTGGTCGGAGTTCGAGCCCCAGTGGAGGCGAGTTCGCCACAATTATCCATTGCTTCAAAAAAAAAAAAAAAAAAAAAAAAAAAAAAAAAAAAAAAAAAAAAAAAAAAAAAAAAATATATATATATATATATATATATATATATATATATATATATATATATATATATATATCAAAATATATATATATATATATATATATATATATATATAATGCCTCCTATGATAAGTTGTTACTTATCATACCACGTATCTTGTTCTGACGACAAGGGGGAGCCAGAAATTTGAGTTCGGATGGGCTAAGCATAGACTGACTCATATGAATAAAATAAAAAATATATAAATATATGGTAAAATAATTTTTGGTGGCTTGTCACGTCCTAATTCAGCTCAATCGCTAAGTCGTCATCGGACGTAATATCGTACAAATCTAATTAATTTGCAGTTGTACATGACAAGAACGTATATTTGATAAAAAAAAAAATTTGAATAGCATGTTGAAATCTCATAACAACAAAATTTTAAGACACAATATAGAAAGAAAATAGCTTCTTATTAATAACTTGCAACGGAGTACAATATTATAATACATTTAATACGTCGTCTCGGGTACATTCATCAAATAATAAAAAGATCGACAAGCTGTCATGAAACAATATTTGTCGTTCCATATATTTGCATGTATATGTTGAATCTAAAATGCCTTCAAAATGAACCAACATTAAAATACTTCAAAATATGAATAGTTTTAAGTCGCATCTCCGAAACTTCAGCTAGATTAATTCGTCCACTCTCGAGGTTCCCAACACCTATGGAGTTGGAGATCAGTACACATGGGAATGAACTGGTGAGCAGGACTAAGTCACTCGCTTAAACCAATACTTCTTATTAAGGGAAGCATGCATTTAAAGTGATCTTGCTATTTAGAATAATGTTGATTTACAATTCATATTCAATAGCATAAGTTAAAATAGTAAATCAATCACTTATCAACAATTTCTTACCATGACCGATGCTTAAGTCCCTGCATAAAACACAGATAAAAATTATCGTCCCTGCAGAAGACAATACATTAGCATGCGTCCTGTCTATATGAGGTAATTGATGAATCTGATACTATGAAGGACTATTACGTGGTATTATGACGTGCCCTTCCAGTCCAGGTTTCAAGTCTCGCTGAAGGTCCCGTAATAGATCGTGCGTGAAGCACATTCCACACAATTTTTTCCAACGTCGATTCAGTTCCAGTGTTCCGAATGCCGTTTCGAGGAAAACCTTACCTTGTGCAAAGTTATTCATGACCATGTGAATGCGTGAATGTTTCTAAAAAAATATGTGCATGAAAATATGGACTAAAGTAAGCAATATATTTTTTACTTGTACAACAGTTTATTCTCTCGATTTAGTATTGTGTCGATCGGTGATCCAAAGGTCCCAAACATTTCGATGTCTCATGGTACCACACCATATCCAATAGTTATGTCGCGTTGCAAATTGTTTGCTTCTCATACAAAACACATACTTACACATATCCAGTGCATAGATACACTCAACAGTTACAGTATACAATGATTCATTTTTTAATGTTACAACATGCATGCGGCTAACATCTATCAATTACATTCTACAAGACATTATCGATCAAAGGACATTGTGAGACAACGGGAATTATTTTGCATGGAGTAGAAAAGAAGGGTCAGAACCACCCACAGAGTAGAGAATTCGTCGAGAGAAGGAGAATGACTTCGCAACGATGAAACCTCAGTTATCATGTGTCCTCCTACAATAGCATATGTTCAGTATTCTTCTTCTATCCTTCCTCACACAATTCTAAAAATGAACGCAGAAATCGATGAAAGTGGACAAAAAATTATAAAAAATAACATAAAAACGCATTCATCAAAAGCAAGCAGCAAAATCATCCAAAGAAACTACAATAAAAGGGTATTGGGAAGAGACTTCTATATAGAATACGTTTGCCACATAATCTGTGCACTGGATATATGACTCATTCCAACAAAAGTTAATCCATGAGTTGGAAAGGCTCTCATGCATTCGTCTAGATCGATTAGATGCAGAGGGTTTCCCCAACACTCAGTTCCGACTGAGTCAAACTAGCCACCAGATATACACAGTGTGCCGTCCGAAGTGGGGCACTACATAACTGGAGTTCATCCCAGTCGCTACATGGTTTCTCCATTACCTATAAAGCTCTATATGTGCTTCCATCACTAAAAGCTGCATTCTGATGGTCTTAATTATCATGTCTTGGTTATGGATAAGTTGGTAGACAAAGAGTGTCATCTACCATTCAAATTTGAAATTAGATACTAGGGATGGAAATGGGTCTTAGTATATGCTTATATATGTATATGTCACACTAACACATGAAATGACCTCCATATCTATATCGTGTCATCATAAGCGACTATATTGTACCAACTTGAAAATGTCTATACCCGGTACCCCTATTATTTTATTATTTATAGGGTTAATTATATAGTTTTAGGGTCGGCTATAATATTCAAATTTGTGTTTAGGTCTTCATATTGTCCAGAAGAGGGTCGTTCCCGTCCTTACTGTTGACTTGGACTGACCGGTTAATCTCGCATTTAGATCTCCATAATATTGAAACTTACGTTTTGTTTTAGAGTCTCTTATGATATTAGAAATTTGCATTTATGTCTCTGTTTTATGGTCAGTCCAAATCAACAGTCAGGATGAGACCCAAAATCTCTTCAAGACAATATGAAGATCACATAAATACAAATTTTGAATATTATATGAAATTCTAAAACTAATTAATAACCTTTTCCGTCTTTGTGATGAGATGAGAATAAAAAAAATAGAAATTGGAAGAGAAGAGAAAACCAAAATTGCACACACAAGATTTACCGAGGTTCGGCTCAATGTGAGCCTACGTCCTCCGTCCGCCCCTTCTCCGCCGTTTTCACTATAATCAAATGAAAGTTACAAGGGCATTCTCTCAAGTTGGTACAACTTAACTTGAGGATCACTATCTCTCTTACAAACTCACTTTGAGTGGATTACAAGTGTGAGATTACAAGTTGTGTTGTTCTTCTACTTGTTGTGTTTTCAACCTTCACCATCTCCCCTCTATTTATAGGGAGGATATGCCTCTTGGGTATACCACATTCATTGCATGGAGAAGTCCAAAGGTCAGCCCTTCCATCTCCAAGATTCTTCTTCTATTTCCTCCAATGCATGGAGAAAGAACATTAATGTTGCATGCAAGCTGAATGCATACAGAATTTAATAGATAGGCTACTTCAGATGGTCATAACTTCTTCAATACACCTTCAAATGACCTGGTTCAAAGCTTGAATGAAAGATAAAACTTTGCTCAACAAATTTTGTATTGAAGACTGAGCCAAGAAATGACTGCAACATATCCAAAACAGCCTCCCAAAACTGAATCTTGTCACAAAAAACTGCACCCAGAAAAATGGCTAAGTACTTGGCCAAACCCAACCATGAGTGACCGATTTCCATGGATCAAATCCATATTGTTTTATCATGGGGATGGACCCCGTTCCCATCAATCTCCCCCTCCATCCTCATGAGGAGAAATATTTTCAAACAATAGTCATACTGCCTTCTACGGCAGAAGTCATGCTTCTCTTTTGGTAGAGGCTTCGTCATCATGTCAGACGATTTTGTCTTGTATCAATCTTCTTAATGTGCATCAGGCGATTCTCCAAAGCATCTCTGATCCAGTGATGTCGTACATCGATGTGCTTTGTCCTTGAGTATAGGTAGCATTTTTACTTAAGTCAATGGCGCTCTGACTGTCACAATATAACATGTACTTCTCTTGCTTGAGAGATAACTCCTTCAGAAAAATTTCATCCACAAGAGCTCCTTGCTAGCTTCTGTAGCAGCGATATATTCAGCTTCTGTGGTGGATAGAGCGATACACTTTTGCAGCTTTGATTGCCATGATACGGCTCCCCTGCAAAGGTAAATAAGTATCCTGATGTGGACTTTCTTTTGTCCATGTCACTGCCATGTCAGAATCAGTGTAACCTTCCAATATAGGTTTTCCATCTCCAAAACATAAAGAATATTTAGAGGTTCCTCTAAGATATCTTAGAATCCACTTTACTGCTTCCCAATGTGCTTTACCAGGATTGGCAAGAAAAGACTTACCACTCCAACTGCATGTGCTATGTCGGGTCTTGTACAAACCATGGAGTACATCAAACTTCGACGGCTGAGGCAAATGGAATGCTCTTCATTTCCCCTTCTCCTTCTCACTTGAAGGGCTTTGTCTTGTACTTAGCTTAAAGTGAGCTGCTAGCGGTGTGCTGACTGGCTTAGATTTCCATATTGAACCTCTCCAGAACACGTTCAATGTATCTTTCTTGTGATAGCCACAACTTTCTCGCACTTCTGTCCCGAGAGATCTTCATTCCCAATATATGTGCTGCTCCTAAGTCCTTCATGTCAAAGGACTTGCTCAACTCTTTCTTCAACCTGTCAATCTTAGACATATCTTTTCCAACAACAAGCATATCATCAACAATAAAGAAGAATAATGAAATCATCATCAGAGAACTTCTGGACATAAACACAGTGATCTGCAGATGTTCTCTTGTACCCATGGTCAAGCATAAAGAATCAAACCTTTTATACCACTGTCGCGGTGCCTGCTTGAGCCCGTACAAGCTCTTCTTCAATTTGCAAACCAATTGTTCTTTGCCCTTTACCTTGAAACCCTCTGGCTGCTCCATATAAATTTTCTGCCAAGTCACCATGGAGGAATGCAGTCTTCACATCTAACTGCTCCACTTCAAGATCTTGGGAAGCAAAGACCAAGAATAACCCGAATAGAAGACATCTTGACAACAGGAAAAAAATTTCTTCATAGTCAATACCTTGCCTTTGACTGAAACCTTTCACCACGAGGCGAGCTTTGTACTTGACTTGGTCATTTCCTTCATTCTTGATTTTGAACACCCATTTGTTCTTCAAGGCTTTTCTGTTCTTTGGTAGCTCCACCAAGTCATAAGTGTGGTTCTTATGCAAAGAATCCATCTCCTCTTGCATAGCTTTCTTCCACTTTGTACGATCTTCATGTACTTGTGCTTCATGGAAACTTTCTGGTTCACCTGCATCTGTCACCAAAGTATACTCTGAAGCAGGATATCTAGTTGAGGGTTGTCGTTCTCTCTCTCGACCGTCTCAACTGAGGTGCTGGTGGTTGATCCATATCTGGTGGCTCTGCATGTTCATGCTCCCCCTGATCAATACCGGGGAACCTGCAATTTCTTCTTCTTCCTACACATCTTGAAAATCATTATTTTTGGCATAGGAGAAGGAACAACAACGGTATGGAAATTGGATCTGGAACGATGTGAGTGTTTTGTGGCTCTTCTTCTTTTTCAAAATCAGCAAGTGTTTGATCTTCACAAAATACACCCTGCTTCTCACAATTTTCTTGTTTATAGGATCCCACAACCTATATCCAAATTCATCATTTCCATATCCTAAGAAGATGCATGGAATGGCTTTATCGTCAAGTTTTGTTCTTTTCTCCTTAGGTACATGCACAAATGCCTTGCACCCGAACACACGCAAGTGGGAATAGGAAATGTCCTTTCCACTCCAAACCCTTTCTGGAATATCTCCATCCAAAGGAACTGAGGGGGACAAGTTTATCAAGTAGCAGGCGGTTCGTACTGCTTCTCCCCAAAATATTTTTGGTAATTTAGCTAAGGATAGCATACTCCTTATCCTTTCTACAATTGTGCGGTTCATCCTTTCTGCAACCCCATTTGTTGTGGCGTGTGAGGGACAGTCTTTTGGTGTCTAATACCATGTTTAGAACAATAATCTTCAAACATCCTTGAAGTATATTCACCACCATTATCCGTGTGAATACACTTCAAGAGCTTCCCAGTTTCTCTTTCAACTTTGGTATGGAAGTCTTTGAAAACTTCAAGGACTTGATCTTTGGCTTTTATGACATATACCCACACCTTTCTAGATGCATCATCTATGAAGGTCACAAAGTAAGAGGCACCACTAAAGGTTTTTACATTTATGGGTCCACACACATCCGAATAGACTAAGTCCAATACGTCGGTTTCTTTTTTGTTATAATTTTTAACAAAAGCTACCCGGTGTTGTTTTCCAATTAAGCAATGATCACAGAGATAATGTTGTACCTTGTATGGATGGAAGTAGTTGTCGCCTTGCGAGAGTTTGTAGTCCTTTCTCGCTCATGTGGCCAAGTCGCTTGTGCCACAAATCCATAGAGGTACCTTCCACTGTTCCAAGTGCATCATTCTCTAAGTGGAACTGAGTCTTGTAGAGAGTGCAACACTTCTTTTCCTCGCCAGTACAAGTGATCCTTTGGTAAGCTTCCAACATCCTTTACCAAAGCTGCTTGCGTATCCTTCTTCATCAAGCTTGCCGGGAGAGAAGATTGAGACGAAGATCGGCACAAATCTAACATCTTTTAGAACCATCTTTGTTCCAAGGTTAGTGGTAACACAAATATTTCGATGCCAAAATTTGAGAAGAGTCTTTGTTACCCATTTTTACCGTTCCAAGGTTACCTTCACAAAGCAAGTGAAGTAGTCCTTCCGGAGTAGCATGGTAGGAGGCACCAGAATCAATCACCCATTCTGAGTCTTGGCAAGTGAGATTTGCACATTCTTCTTCACATGCCGAGAAAAGCACAATTTCATTGTCAGTGGCAACGGCTGCACTTTCATTCTTTTCTTGCTTCTCATTGGTCCTTCCTTCCTTTTGTTCTCGTTTGAGCTTGCGACATTCCTTTTATGTGTCCATTCTTTCCAGTGATAGCAACTAATGTCCTTTCTGGCCTTCGATTTTCTCTCGACTTGTCTCGGTTCTGAGGTTGTCTTTTGCTCCTTCCCTATTCTCGGTGACAAGGGCATGAGAATGGGAGGACCCGGATGACTTTCTTCGAATTTCTTCATTCAGAAGGCTGCTTGTAACTTGGTTCATGGATACAACTCCGTCATGCGGAGTTACTAAGAGACACCACCAGAGTCTCCCAACTATCCGGTAACGAGCTAAGTAGAAGAAGGGCTTGAAGCTCGTCGTCCAACACCATCTTCATGGCTGCAAGTTGATTTACAATACTTTGAATTTCATTCAGATGTTCAGATATGGAATCACCTTCCTTGAACTTGAGATTGACAAGCTTTCGGATCAAGAAAGCTTTGTTGCCGGCAGTCTTCCTCTCGTAGAGATCTTCAAGTTTCTTCCACAAGCTGTTTGCCGAAGTCTCATTTGACACATGGTGGAATACAGTGTCATCCACCCATTGTCGAATGGTACCGATGGTCTTCCGGTCGAGCTTCTTCCACTCTTCCGCCGTCATGGACTCCGGCTTGGAAGATTCACCTTCAACCGGTGCATAGAGGTCCTTGCAATAAAGAAGGTCCATCATCTTCGCTTCCATATCATCCAGTTGCGGCCATTCAAGCTGATCATACGAATGCCCCCAATGGGAGTCTCCATCTCAACACAAGAAGATTAGCAACCTAGCTCTGATACCACTGTTGGAAAAAACAAGACCTTTTCCGTCTTTGTGATGAGATGAGAATAAAAAAATAGAAATTGGAAGAGAAGAGAAAACTAAAAGATTGACACACAAGATTTACCGAGGTTCGGCTCAATGTGAGCCTACGTCCTCCGCCCGCCCTTCTCCGCCGTTTTACTATAATCAAATGAAAGATTACAAGGACATTCTCTCAAGTTGGTACAACTTAACTTGAGGATCACTATCTCTCTCACAAACTCACTTTGAGTATATTACAATGTGAGGATTACAAGTTGTGTTGTTCTTCTACTTGTGTGTTTCAACCTTCACCATCTCCCCTCTATTTATAGGGAGGATATGCCTCTTGGGTACACCACATTCATTGCATGGAGAAGTCAAAGGTCAGCCCTTCCATCTCCCAAGATTCGTTCTTCCATTCCCCAATGCATGGAGAAAGGCAATACATTAATATTGCATGCAAGTGAATGCATGCAGAATATTAATAGATAGGCTACTTCAGATGGTCATAACTTCTTCAATACACCTTCAAATGACCTGGTTCAAAGCTTGAATGAAAGATAAAACTTTTCAACAAATTTCGTATTGAAGACTGGCCAAGAAATGACTGCAACATATCCAAAACAGCCTCCCAAAACTGAATCTTGTCACAAAAACTGCACCCAGAAAAATGGCTAAGTACTTGGCCAAACCCAACCATGAGTGACCGATTTCCATGGATCAAATCCATATTGTTTTATCACGGGGATGGACCCTGTTCCCATCAGTTTGGAGATTTTGAATCCCGATCGAGAATATGTATAATCTCGTATTGGTTATAATGTATCTTCTTATTTTCTTCCTGGAAACAAGATTCGGTTCAATTTGAATAACATGTAGAAATCTGGTGGCATTGCGGCATTCCTCTTTATTATATGCAGGGCCGGCCCACGGGATTAGGTTGTCTTATCCAAGAGCTAGTTATGGTTGCCCTTTGACCCTTATTGTGGACCGATCCTGAAGGGTCGTCCTCCGACCTCTTGTGGGGTCATGTTGAGCCTCGGGGTTGTACCAAGCAGAGGAGGGTTATCCAAGTCCAAAGTTTTGTCTGAATTATCCTTGAGCCGGCCCTGATTAGATAGCGACCTTCTAACTATGCATCCTTACTCTTACTTCGGTCTTTTGGTGACCACTCACATCGTGACAGATAGGCACGACATCTTCAGTCGATGGGGACTCGGGGGAGCCATCCACCCGCGGCATCGAACTAGTCACGAGGCCTGTCCGGGCTTTATTGTGCAGCTGGACAACGAGCGGTGGCGACGCTGCTGGTTCTGGATAGGCGCACTTTTCCAGAACTTACAAGTACTGGTTTCCCCATGCGCTACGTACTGCAGCAATGTAATTAACAGAGATTTAGAGAATTAATTTGTGCAGTTACAAGTACTAGTTTGGCACGAAAGTTGAAAGTGGATATGTCTAAAGCCTATGATAGGCTAGGATGGGGAATCATTAGTCAAGTTCTCAAAGGTTTTGGTATCTGTGGCAAATCTCAGGAACTTATCACTCAGTGTATCTCTACATCTTCCCTTTCTATTCTTATTAATGGAATCCCTTCCAAAACATTCTATCCAGCTAGAGGCATTCGTCAGGGCTGTCCCCTCTCCCCTTACCTCTTCATTATGAGTATGGAAATCCTCTCGACTCTCATCACAATTATGGAACGAAACTCACTGTATGACAGTTTGAGAATTCGTAACAGCTCTCTATCCTTCTCACATCTAGCTTTTGCAGATGATTTGCTTATTTTTGGCACAAGTTCCCTCCCTAATATCAATCAATTGAAGATCATCCTTAGAACTTTTGAAACTTGGTTGGGCCAGCGTATCAACTATGAAAAGTCCTCTGTTTTCATCTCCAAAAAAACTGATCCAATTATGCGTGTCTTGTTTGTTAATCTCTTGAGTGTTCAACCCATGATTGCTACTGACAAATATCTGGGACATTTACTTCTTCAATCGAAAAATAGATTCTCTACATATACCAAACTGTTGGAAGCCAGTTCTTCTAGGCTGCAAGGATGGAAAAGGAAATGTCTCTCTCATGCAGGGAGAACAACTCTAATCAAATCGACACTTGGATCACTTCCTACATACTACCTATCTTCTTATCAAATTCCTAAAAAAGTTTCAAAAGTCCTCGTCAAAGATCAACGCAATTTCTGGTGGGATTCCATTGATAAAAAAAGATTCATTATACTGCTTGGAGTTGTTTTACAAAACCAAAATTTCAGGGAGGGTTAGGCATCAGGGATCCTCAAATTTCCAATCTTTCCCTTGTTCTTAAACTTAGTTGGAAATTCCTAACCAATCAGGATTCTGTCTGGGCTTCTCTTCTTAGAGCCAAGTACCTCACTTCATCATCTTTTTGGTCAGTTTCACCTGCCTCTACAAATTCATGTGGTGGTCAAGTATGCTCAACAGCAGGCAATTTCTGATGAATAATGTGATCTGGTCCATAGGGGATGGATCCCTTATCAATATCTGGCTGGATCCCTGGGTTCCTTCTTTATTAAATCATAGGGTCCATGGATATGAATTCAGCAGCAAATGGGTTCACAATGTTTCTGATCTTATCAATAGTGAGACGAAGACATGGAAGCAAAACTTGATTAATATTCTGTTCCCGCCCAGTGAAGCCACTGCCATCATGAAGATTCATCTCTCTCCTAACTGCAATCTGGATAAACTCATGTGGAAGCATACTGTGGATGGGGTCCTTACATCTAAATCTGCTTATAGATCAATACATGAGGTCATGAGGAAAAATGATAACACAAATTCTCATCCTGAATTCACTGAATGGAAAAAGCTTTGGGGACTCAAGTGCATCAGTCCTAAAGTTATGACATTTGTGTGGAGATCTCTAACCAATTCTCTTCCAACAAAAGAAAATATTCATCGTCGTATGAGTAACATTGAGGCAACATGTCCTCTCTGCCAGGTACATTTTGAAACTACTAACCACCTTCTTCTGCATTGTCCAAAAACAGGTACTGCATGGAAGCATTATCCAGAAATCAGTCCCTTCTATCTGTTGATTGTTCGATAACTTCTTTCATTAGTTCATTGCTGAAAGAAGGAGATCTGGAGAAAACATCACGAAGTTTCTACATGTTATGGTTTATTTGGAAGGCCAGAAATAAATACATATTTGAGAAGCAAGCTATCGATGGAAGGAAAATCTTTGAAGACGCAGGCTACATGATGGCAAAATATGAAGCAATGAACAAAGGACTCTCCACATCTGTTCTTTCAACATCCAATCTCAATAATTCTGTCAGATGGACTCCTCCTATGGGCAATGCAGTGAAAATCAATTGTGATGGAGCTTTCTTGGACGGAAAAATGTCGGCAGGAGCAGTGCTTCGTGATATTCATGGCAATTTCTTATTAGCTCTTTCGATCACAGAGGAAGGAGGCACACCACTTGAAGCTGAAGCTTTGGGAATTCGACTTTCACTTGATATCTGCAGCAGGCAACAGCTTCGGAATGTAATAATTGAGGGAGATTGCAAGCCACTAATCGACTCAATCAACACCTTTGAAACATTTCCACTTTGGCGTGCTCGACATTTCATAGAAGATGCAAGAATGGCAATTCGTTCTAACTCTAATTTATCTTTTAGTCATATTAACAGGATAGCCAATACTTGCTCACTCTTTAGCTACTCATGCTCTACTTTCAAATATCTCCAATCTCATTTATGTATATAATGAGATTCCATCATGTATAACATCTCATGTCCTACATGATATGAACAATGTATCTTCTGATTGTTTATGAAAGTTCTTATTTTCAAAAAAAAAAAAAAAAACTTGAGACGTACGTACGTACATGCATGTGTGCATTATTTCCAAGATGTCACACAACTAGGGCTCAAATGTGCCATTTCCTCTGCATGGTCTCTCTAGGAGGAAACCAATGTATTGGGCTCTCAGCCATTTGCAGTACCATCCACTGCTCGCGTTTCAATCTTTTGAGGAGTCGGCCATTGAAAATTCAGCAGACATGCTTCCTGGTCAAAGCTCTTTCCCTGTGGTTTTCTTCCCTTTCCATGCAGGGATTATATAATGTTATGTCTTCTTCGCATCTGCTTTTGTTTGTTTCCTGTGTCTCCAGCCTTTATGATCACCACTTTTGCTTGTCAAATGAAAAGTTCTCGGCCTTTGTAGTTTGTGTGCATATATAAAAGTGAAAGTAAGAGAATGTGTCCTTAATCGTAAGTCGTAACATGTACAGGCTCCATTGACCCCCAACTAATAATTCAAACTATGTACAGTCGAGTTCAAAGGGAGGTTTTCCCCAGTTTTAATGTGGGAAGTGGGAAGTGGGAAGACTCCCAACTAACAATTCAAACTATGTACAGTCGTGTTCAAAGGGAGGTTGGGATGTTTGGTAAACCGAATTTGGAGTCGGATTTCATGATTTTATGGATTTGAAGTCAATCTATAGGATCCAATGTTTGGTTGGAGTTGGAGTTGGATTTGGAATATGAAAATGGGTACTAAATCTAAAATTTGGACTTGGAAGAAAGAAAGTTGGATTTGAGAGGAAGAAAGTTGAATTTATGTTTTTAACAATTTTATTGTTATATTAAATATTTAGTTAATATTAATCAATAATAAACTAATTTATAATAAATTAATTAAAAACTAATAGTCTGTATTATTTTGTATATGGATTTTTTTTATTCTTATTTAATATAAATAAGTTAATCACTTAAATAATTATTTATTTATTTATTTATAATTTTATTAATTAGTATTTTATTATGATCTTAATAAATAATTGGTAATTTATTAATCATGATCATATTATTAGTTAATAATTATGAATTATGAATTTTATATTTATTTTATTATAACCATATTAAAAATTTAAATCCTTATTAATCATAATTATATTAATTAATTAATAATTTATTAATCATAACTATAATCTTAATTAATAACTTATTAATTAATATTTAGTTGTAAACTTAGTTAAAAATAAATTAGTCATAATTATAATTACAATTAGTAATTTATTAATTAATAATTTATTAATGAATATTATCATAATCTTAATTAATAATTTATTATCATAATTATAATATTAATTATTAATTATTAATTTATTAATCATTGTATTATCATACTTGTAATAATTACTTAATTCTTGATTATACCTATAATTATAATTATAATAATTTACTTATTTATTAATTAATTAATATTTTATTATAATTTGAATTAATAATTTATTAATCATAATTATAATCTTAATTATAATTATTTTATAATAATCTTAATTAATTAATATATTAATCATAATTATAATCTTAATTGATTAATATTTTATTATAACTCAATGGCAAAATTTATTTCCATATCCAAACTAGATTTGGATTTTAACCAAATCCAGTGGCAAATTCTAGTTTACCAAACAATGGATTTGGATTTGAAAATTCATGATTTGAATTTGAATTTTGGATTTCCAAATCCAAATCCAAATCAAAATCCTAGTTACCAAACAAGTCAATGTGGGGAAGTGGGAAGTGGTAGGGTCGGCATGAGAATCACGACCAGGGCTGGCCCAGGATTGGATTCGAAACTTATTTTGGTTGCTCCTTAATCTTCGTCGTGGGTTGATCCTGAAAAACACTTACGATACCAACATAGAGGGATTGTCCAAATCCGAAGTCTTGTCGAACTTATCCTGCATCGGCTCTGATCACGAAAATCAATGAACCAAGGAGCCGTGATGAGAGGGGAGGGAGAGGGGGTTGTAATGTGGAGTTGGGTGAGGTTCCCAACCTAGTGAAAAATATTTCGGAGTGCGACGAGCGTCATCCATGTGTCGAAAAGCTCATAAAGTTGAACGCGTCGAAGGCGGAGTTCATAAACTGTAGTTATGGAAAACAGAACATCAACGTATACCGTTGGTACACTGCAGTATACCGCCGATATACCGGTACTGTAACTAATTGGCTTCTGTTATATTCCAGGTTCGCATTTGCCAACATTCACCGTCTCAATATATCGACGATACACTACAGTTTACCGTCGGTATATCGGTCTGAAGAAAATCCAGTTCTTGTCTTGTTATTCGCTAATATTCGCTGATAAAGTATACCATCGATAGTATACCGATGGTATACCATTCTATCAGGCTGAACCCGAATTTGGTTTTTTTTTTTCTACACCTTTGGATCGTGTGAGCGCTCTAGATCTATTATAGGATTGAGACTGGTGTGTGTGTGTGTGTGTGTGTGTGTGTGTGTTGTGTGTGTGTGTGTGGTGTGTGTGAATCCGGATCAAAAGCCTCCCAGCGGAAGCACCTTCAGGGCGCCCCCCTAGTGCACCATTGGATTGAGCGGGCTGTGTGGGGCCCGCGGGCGCTTTCCCTCGATCCAACGGCCAAGGATGAGGGGGCTTTGAAGGAGCTCCAGAAAAGGGGCTCCCGATCCGGACTATATATATATATATTATATATATATATATATATATAGATATATTCTATATATATATATATATAAAAATATTATATATATATATATATATATAATATATATATATATATATATTTGGAATAAGGGTAAATTTTATTCCTCGCACTTAGCGGTAAAGGTATTACAATACACTAATATCACACTTCCCATGCCCCAAAGTCTAATGCTATGGGGCCATTACTGATACATCGAATTCTATGTTATGTAGAATTCCAATAGGTGGGATAGTCAGGCCTTCGAAAATACGTCTGTTCCGCTCCTTCCAGATTGCCAAACGGAAGCTGCAAGACGAACTCTGGCTCTTCTGGCCCACCCCGGATCCCTGCCTCTATGATCTCGGATCCAGCCAAGAATGCTCCTGATGTCTCTATCCACACCAACTCCTCCTCTCAGTTGCACGCAATGTTCAGTCCAAATGTGTCAGGTCGTCGGGCATTCAAAGAAGAGATGCCCCATAGATTCATCCTCTCCATTGTATAGCACACACTTGACATCTGGAATCTGCAACCCAAACCTGATGAGTCTGTCTCTCGTTATCAATCCGCCCCGCAGAAGTCTGTAGGCACACAGTTGTATTTTCTTGGCAATCCCCTTACCCCAAATGAAGTCCACCTCCTCAGCCCGGTCATAGTAAGTCCGAACCATGTCATAGCAGCTACGAAAGCAAAATAGTCCTGACCCTCCCCCCGAACCTGGACCTGCCCAACTCCAGGAGTCCTCATGCTAGCTATCTCATCAATAGTAATAAGGCGGATCTTCTCGGCTAGCTGAGTAGTATAAGGATATCCTTCTGGCCTCCATATCCCATCTCTGATGATCCGACAGCATGTGAGCCCCCTGCCCGCCTCTCTGTCCAATTGTCCTCCCAATATCTCCAGCACGGATCTGGAACCCAACCAAGGATCAAGCCAGAGATCAGTGGTCGTCCCATCTTTTATGTTCTTGCAGATAGCGGTCTTAAACGTGACCGAGAAGTTATTGTCTATCCTGCAGGCCCAGAAGTTAGTCCGCCTTAGGTATCTGTTCGCCATTTATTCCGCCCAAAGTGACCCCCCTGGATGAATCTCCAGGCCATCTTCACACCAGCTGCCTTCCTGACCGCATGTAGAGGCCGCAGCCCCACTCCACCTCCCCGTGGACGACATAGCTGGTCCCAAGAGATCGCATGCATCCCTCCCCTCCAGATGAAGTCACCACAGATGGACTCCACTTTTCGGATAGTGGCCGTCGAGATCTGGATAGACTGTAGCCAGAACATCGTGATGCCAGAGATCAATGGTCGACACCTCAGAATGGCCTTAAACGTGACCGAGAAGTTATTGTCTAGCCTGCAGGCCCAGAAGTTAGTCCGTCTTAGGTATCTGTTCGCCATTCATTCCGCCCAAAGTGATCCCCCTGGATGAATCTCCAGGCCATCTTCACACCAGCTGCCTTCCTGACCGTATGTAGAGGCCGCAGCCCCACTCCACCTTCCTTCCGTGGACGACATAGCTGGTCCCAAGAGATCGCATGCATCCCTCCTCTCCAGATGAAGTCACCACAGATGGACTCCACTTTCCGGATAGTGGCCGTCGAGATCTGGATAGACTGTAGCCAGAATATTGTGATGCCAGCAATAACCGATTTTACCAACTCAATCCGCCCCCAAATGATAGACCGCAGCCTGCCAGCCTCCACTCTCCTCTGAGCAAAATCCACCAAGCTGTGACAATCCTGCTCTCTGGCGTAGTTGACCGTCAGCGGAACCCCCAAGTATTTCACTGGGAGCTCGCCTTCTTCCACTCCCAGAGCGAAGGCTCTCTCCTCCTTAAGCGTGCATCGGGAACTGAAGTAGACTCTGCTTTTCTTCCTATTTAACTGAAGCCTATATAGCCTCCCGAACTCCTCTATAATGTCTGAGAGCGCTCTCATGCCCCGCATGGAAGGCTGGAGGAGCACCAATAAGTCGTCAGCATAGATCAGATGTGAAACCACCGGTCTCACCAACCGAAAGAGGAGAACGATCCTCTTACTATGCACCGCCGTGTCAATCATGCATGTGACATACTCCATCACCAAGGTAAACAAGTACGGTGAAAGGGGGTCACCCAGCCTCAACCCCCTATTGCTCCTGAAGTAGCCATGTGGCGTACCCTGGATGATGACTGAGAAAGTAGGAGAGCAAATCCACTCCCTCACCCTCGCAACCCACCTCTCGTCAACCCCATGGCGAGCATCAAGTGGCACAGGAAGTCCCGATTGACCGTATCATAGGCTTTCCGTAGGTCAAGCTTCACACAAGCTTTCATCCCTCCAGGTTTGCTGAACTCTCTCACCATCTCATGTGCAAGTAGGCTGTGCTCCGCTATCGATCGACCCTTGATGAACGCTGCTTGATTCTGGAACATCAAACCGTGCATGATCCCCTCCATACGCCTGCACATAAGATGAGTAATAATCTTATAAAGAAAGTTACAACAAGCAATGGGTCTAAAGTCTGCAAGCGAGGTCGCGCCCTCCTTCTTAGGAACCAACGTCAAGAAAGTGTGGTTCATCTCCTTCAGAAGTCTGCCCTCCGCGAATAACTCATGTACCACCTTCAGAATAGGGAACTTAAGCACACCCCAGTGTCGCTTAAAGAACCCTGATGAGAAGCCATCAGGCCCAGGAGCTTGTTTGGGTTAGCCTTCATCACAATATCTTCCACCTCCTCCAGTCTCACAGGGGCCAATAGCAGGCTAATCCCATGGTGCGTCACCAGCCTCTTCGTGACAAGGGCTGGGAACATACTAGTGTAATCCGACTGTTGGTATAGGTCAGAATAAAATCTGACAGCCTCCTCCTGAATCTCTACCGGGTCCCCTACCAGACGACCCTCGCCATTCAGAAGTCTGGGGATGCTGTTCCGGTGCTGGCGGGTGCGAATTACATCATAGAAGAATTTAGTACAGCGGTCTCCATCTTTGAGCCAGGTACATTTTTCTCTTTTTGTTGTACTAATCTCCTCCTACAATCTCATAATGCTGACCTCCTCAATTAGGATCTTCTCCCTAGCCGCCAACTCCCCTTTCAGAATGTCAGCTTGTAGAGCCACCTGAGTGTCCCGAAGCTCGACTTTCTTTTCTGCCAGAGAAGTCCGCGGTCTCATCTTCACCCAACCCCTGAGTGCACGCTTGATCTGCTTGAGTTTATGTACCATGCGAAACTGCGTCGTGCCTTCCCGGAAGTGCTGTATCTTCCCCGTAACCACCTCCTCATATCCAGCCGACAGATACCAACTATTGTTATACGGAACGGCCTCGTCCGCATAGTAGGTCTCTCACAGAGACCAACCCGGATAGCAGAGTGGTCGCTAGTTCCAGCCGCAAGTCCTTCTGCCACCGAATTAGTGAAGCATCAGAACCATTCACTATTGCCCAAGGCCCGATCCAACTGACATGCAATCTGATTATGTGTAGCCTTGTTGTGCCAGGTCCAGATATGGCCAGCTCTCTCCATCCCTCATCCCAGACATAAGCAGACATCTCTAGAAGTATAAGATCGAATCTGGAACAGGGCGACCTCCCACCTTCTTTTGGCGAAGCAGCATAGCATTGAAGTCTCCCATGATAAGCAAAGGAAGATGCATGTTGTCCGCCATATGACCCAGGTGCACTATATCCTCCCATAAGGCTCCCGGAGTCTCCGATCATTGTGCTCGTATACAACACCCAGAATGAAGTGGAACCCACCTTTGTTCTCAAAAGAAATGCCAATGAGTTATTCCGATTTATGGATCTGTACCCCCTCCCAGCTATCCCGGTTCCACCTAACCCAGATTCTTGCCATATCGCAAAGTTCTAAGTTGTGGATATGGTCCCAATTTGCTGGAGTCCTACGCGAGAGCATCGCGGCCCCTCTGATCTTCGTCTCCAGCAAAATAGCTATGTCACATGCCTCTCTCCTCAGAACTCCTCCAATCTCCCTCTAGCGTCCAATGGAACACCCCTCCCCTAATGTTCATGCTAGGACTGATATTAATTAATATGAGGGGTCCCCCTGAAACTCGTCTGGATCGACACTCGAGGGAAGTGTCTCATCCGTCTGATCAATGTCTGCATCCACTATGGAGGAAGGAGCAGGATGCGCCTGAATCCTTCTAAGGGTAAGAGCCCAGCCAGGATTGGCCTCAGTCTGGTCGTCCAGATCTCTCGCCTGGGGGATATCCTCCCGTGTGGCCGGAGCATGTCTTTTCCTGCTATTATATACCACGATCGCCGGTGGGTCTTCCATCACCTTCGGACTGCTGCCAGCCGCACTCATCCCCTAGTCACCATGGTCCTCTGTGGCCTAAAGGTGACCATCGTGCCCTCCGTACTCTCCTGTCTCTGTGAGGAATCTGCCTCCGGCCTCCTGTCAACCTCCATCACCGTGTCCTCCTTCATATGTGTGAGCACCCTGAATTTCGGGTTGATTTTTTTATTTTTTTATTTTTTTTCTGATTTATTGGTTTCATTAAATAATTTATTGAATTATTTTTCCTTAAGTGTACTTTTCCGTGCCATTGATATTTGGAGTATCAGGGATGTTCAATTCTGGAAATCCTCTTCACGAGTTTTGGAGTGGACACGATTACCTTCATGACGGTATATGGTGTCCCACCCAAACTTGTTCCCTTGTGCTCTTTCTGCTTCGTTGAACTTCGGGTCGGTTTAGACCATTTGATTGATATTTATTTTTCCACTCTTTTCCTTGATCATTTTCAGCGCGTTACCATGACATTTAAATTGGGAGCGCAAGACCAGTCAGTTTCTTGAAACCAACTCCTCATTGATGATCTACTCGGGACGCTCGTCACCCATGACCTTTGTGTCCCACTCAGACACGTCGTCTTGGGCTCCATTTGATTCGCACAACTTTCCCGACGCGTGACCCGATTTTATTTTACGCCACGGCGTCACATTCATTTTCCAACTTGATTTGTGGGTCCCCTGTCGACCAAAACCTGTCAGCCCCAACTATGGACATGGCCCACTTTGAGCCTACTATCCGTCCGCCACTTGTGTCCCATTCATTGGAATCCCCCTGTGACTTATTTGCACATGATCATCAACGCCTATTTTTAATTCTATTTTTGCTCGATGTCCAATTTTCATCCAATCCGGCTCCACCGAGCCCAGTCCAGCTTTGTGTTACCTTCCATCGGGACACCCTCATTTTTCCGTGTCCAAAAATAATATTTAATACCCTGTTACCTATTTCAATATTTATCAGAATTTTACATTTATTCAATTCCCATAAGAATGACCTATTTTCTACAAATTTAATCCTAGCCTTTTGTTTTCCCAAACAAATCTCATCCATTGAATTCCCTCACTTCCACCCTCAGCCTACTAGCCGGCCCTAAAACCTAGGCAATCCTTTCTCTCTCTCACACTTTAATTCAAAACCTTATCTCTATTCTCTCTCTTCCATTTTTGGTTATTCCAGCACACAACTCCCTCACCCCATGCAAACAACTCACAGCCTCCTCCTTCTAAACCCGACATCCCCAGCTCCTTCTTCCCGACCATCACCTCCCTCCTCGGCCAACGACCACCAGCTCCGCCACCCTAGCTTCTCCTCCTCCATCTCCTTCCTCATCACCACCACCAACTCATATCCACCACCACCTCCAACAGCCCGCAGTCACCACCGTGGCTGTCGCCACATTCACCATCAATTCCGGCGACCACCACGTCGCCATCCCATGTCCGCCGTGCCCTCGCCGGCGAGGCTAGGTGCGCCGCCCCGCTGCGCGTCGCCGGCCGACCCCGCAACGCAAGTGACAGCAGCGTTCACAGCGTACAGGCGCGCACGCACGCTCGCGCGTGGGCCCCGTCGTGCGCCGCCCGCCGCCGTGCGGGCCGCCGTGGCCCCCTGGCCATGCGCGCGAACTCCGACGCTCCTTCCCTGACGCCACCGTCCTCCGACGCCGTCGAGGCGATTCGTGCGTTTCACGAAAATCCCGTCGTGACGCGCGCGAGTTGGAACTCAGAATTCGCGCCCGTCGCAGCGACTTCGCGCGCATTTTCCCAAGATCCGACCGTGGATCGGCGATTTCTTCTCCGTCGCAATCTCGGTATATCCACCTTTATCCCTGTCAAATTTCGTACGTAAATTTTATCGTTTGATACATGAAAACCGGCCACCAGTCGACCGTTTAAATTGTATTAAATTTGGACAGTTTCGTGGGGGCCAACTTCGTCAGCTTTATCTCTCCACCGCAGCTCCGTTTGGCGTGCTACCATTCCGGTGCGAAGCTGGTATAACCCTCTTTCTCTGCCCCCTTTAGATTCATTTCAGTTTGAGCTTGTTATTGGTTGAATTCGACGCCAAAGTGGCCGTCCGAATTCGTAATTTCCACTTGTAAAATTCTATTTTTGAACACGGGACTCCAGATTTCATTTCTGACACCACCATTAGACTTGTGGCGTCGTTCTGGCATGTTTTCATATAAAATTTGTTAGATTTGGAGAACGTGGGCTCGGGCACGTTTTTCGATGCAAAGTGGGTCCCACTTTCTGGGTCAACGGACTTTTTGACCCGGCTCATCGGAATCCAATTCCGGATACCGTTGAGTTCGTATCGTCATTCTGGACTCGTTGACATATAATTTGCTAGGTTTTGGTGGACATTGGGTCTGGCACGCATTTCGGTGCAAGTTGGATACCAATGTCCGGCCAACGGATCATTTTGAGATCGGCTCATCGGAATCCAATTCCGGAAATACCGTTGAGCTCGTATCGTCATTCTGGACTCGTTGACATGTAGTTTGCTGAGTTTTGAAAACTTTGGCTCGGCACGCATTTCCGTGCAAACCGGAATTCCAAGTTCTGGTCAACGGCCAAATTGAGATCGGGTCAACGAATCCAATTCTGGAGATACCGTTGGGTTCGTATCGTCATTCTGGTTGCGTGGACATATAATTTGTTATATTTTATTGACTTGTTTTCTTACACGTATTTCGGTGCAAAACGGCTCCGACACGGACACCGTTTTGACCCGAAATTACCTTTTTGCCCTTGTGTCCAAATTGGACCGATGGTAGCTATCCTAGCTAATTTGACCATTCTGGACACGTTGGCGATGTTCATTTCATCGTCCGACAATGTTTGTTGATAGTTTCTCTAGTTTAACCTTTTAATAATTAATTAATAATTAATTCTTATAATGTTCGTATTTCGAGATTAGTACAACGAAACTGAGCTCAGTCAATTCCAGTGATCTCACATCGCTGAAATTGACAAGATGGGCACATGGATCACTGTAATAAGATTATCAACCTTACCATTGATATTCCTATCTCGATTTACGTGTCGTAAGTTTCGACGTACGAATAACGAAGTACACTTTATATTTTCAATAATTAGACTAGATTGACCCTGTTTGACCAAAGTTGACCAGTTGACCCAAAGTCAACTGTAAGTCACGCTTGACCTAGTTTGACTAAATTATTGACCGGAGTTGACCTAGAGTTAATTTGAATTAGAAGAACCTAGAATAAAATAGATTGTTTATAGAGACTCTTTTAATATACTTGAACACCTTGTAACCTGTGTTGCTTTAAATAGGACTCTGTGGCTTCAGTTGGACCCTCTATACTTATCAGCTCAGGACCACAGGCGAGTACATTCACTGATAGTTTTCATTGTCTTGATATCTACTATATCCGATTCAGTCGTAGTGTTATACTTGATTCCTGACACGACGGTTCACGGACTAGTATACGGGATCCTGGCATGAGATGTTATTCCTGGACTTTCTTGGTATATGGGTATGAGATATTTTCGTGTTCCTGTACTTATATAGACACATCTTGGGAGTTGGCTGATCACCTGCTCTCGAACCCCGTGTCATGACGTCCCATGTCCAGATCCATTTATACTATTCGGGAAAAATGGGGGAATTATTGGGTGTATGTGATCAAACCCTATTGTAACTATATTTTGCTAGCGTCACCCTCACTCCACGTAGGGTGTCGCAGATACTATTCCCGGTTATCCAGGTTGGGCGGCATGATTCTCCGTTGAGTTTCCCGCGGATTGCCGTGCCAAATGGATAATGCGGCATTGCTACCTTTTAGCCGATCACATATCACTCTAATAATTCAAACCACTTTTACTTTATTTGTCATGTCTTATATTCCAGCTTCAGCTTTACTTACTGTACTTTCACCATGCTACGATTCATTCTCATATGCTCTATCTGTCTTTCATACTGTACCTTGGTTATGGGACTAGGTTCTGTTCGGAAGAAGGGTTACAACCCCGGTCCTTGTTTGGTTTAAGGGTTGTAACTCGGCTTTCGAATGGTTCCCAAGTCGCCTATATTCTTTGTCTTGTATTTCATTATTACTGTCTCTTATAGTATTCAATTCACATGGAACTGCTGTTGGTGTTTTGTACTTGCTCATTTTCCTGACAGGATACGTTGACAAAATTTTACAGATAGTTTGGAGGTGCCTGCTAGCCTAGAGGAGACACATTAGAGGTGGTTTA
Source organism: Iris pallida (assembly GCA_029216955.1). Lineage (NCBI taxonomy): Eukaryota > Viridiplantae > Streptophyta > Magnoliopsida > Asparagales > Iridaceae > Iris > Iris pallida. The sequence goes on from JANAVB010013230.1 coordinate 34,412, forward strand.
GTTAGTTTTTCTTAATTGTCTGGAGTTGTATTTATTTTGTGATTACTGTATTTGAGCTTTGAGATGTATTCTGAGTTGTATCTTAGACACTTAGAATTCTCTCTGTTGTACCTCCTTTGGATTTCATGTTTTATCTATCTTCCTTTATGCTCTACCCTAGATGTGATTGAGTATGTATCTGCTATGTCACCCCCATTCGGGAGTATAAACTGTTAGTCTTATACTATTAGATGCATTGAGACCTAGGACAGCGTTCTACCGCCGACACTGCGGCGTAGGCTGGGCGTTGCTACGTCTTGTGCCCTAATCTAGGGTGCGGGTCGTGACACGTTTTTAGTGGTGGCCCATGCAGGTCGAGACTAAAGTGTAGTGGTATTCGAACTAGAGTACCACTACAGCCTGCACTAGGAATATATATATTTTGAAGGTACTCAATCACAGTTAGGACCCTTGAGAGATTCCTGGGACGACCCTGGAGAATCTTATTTAATTTCGATTTGAAAACTCGTTTTCCTTGATTTTATTTATCTTTACTTTCTGTTGATTGAATTTGACTTTGATGGATTATGGTTGAATTTGGGTTTGTATTTATTAATTTTGAAGGATGATTTTAAATTTTAAATTTTGATGATAGCTGTTGCATCCGAGTTTGTATTTCATGGATTTTAGTTCATTTTTGGATTTTGATGTTCGTTGATAAATTGAATTGATTTTTGAGTATTCATTGTTGATTTAAATTAATTTTGTCAAGATGAAATTATATGGGCTAGGTCATCTAAGTTGTGGAGTCTAGTCTTCTACAGTCATATTAGCCAGCATGGTGAGGACATATAGTCTGACTTAGATCTATTTCTCGGGTGTGGGAATTTAAGGTTTTCGCAGCCAAGCGCGCGGCATCGCGAAAATGTTAAATACCATGATTCTAGAGGTATGTGCCAAAGTCGAGGACTCTGTGATTATCGTAGCCTTGCTTACTAGTATGACGAGGATTAGGGTACCATGATTTTGACCTGACGCATATGATTATCAGATTTTACTTTAAATGTTTTCGAACACGTTTCTCTACTTTTGTTTCTGTCCTTCAAAAAAAAAAATTTTATTATTATTTTTATTAATTGTCTTGTTTTGTTTGCTTCTCATTATTTAACTTCAGAGTAGGTTTTCGTTTTTATAAAATTTTGCGTAACTTCTTGCTATGAGTTTTTCTTAATACAATGAATCGATGATTTTGCTAGACTTTATCTTGGATTTGATAATTTAGCTCTGGATTTCAAAATGGTTCTTCCTTAAATAGATAAGCAAAACAGATTTTATCGTTATTTCTTTCTTGCTATTATTCTTACAAAAAAAAATGCCATGATTAGTGTAACTTGATAGCTGTTGTTTTGGAACCCAATTTCTCATATACAATTTCATATGTATTCACGTACACACACGCACTATCAACCATATGAACATGTCCCCATACACATGATGCTAGTTTTCCCTCTTTAACGCTCTGTATATATTGTGATTGGATTTCGATGCAATTGACTTTTATTCCTTAACTAGTGATTTTGATTTTTTCTTGAATAGTACCTTTTTCAGATAATTGGTAGTTACCTTCATTTTATTTTGATGAGTACCAGTTTTCATATAGGATGGTAGACTGCCTTACAGTTTTGATGGTTTGTCGTCTCTGTAACCTTTTGTTTAGCACCCTGGATTGCTTGTGTGTTTGATACCCTATAACCGTTTTGGTTAGCATGACTAGTATACCTAGATGAGACTTACTAACACCGTATGCCATGACCCTGTATGTCGTCCTTTTGATCACATGATTTGTTTTAAGATGGGACTTTGATTTTGGGGGTTTGACCTAGAGGGAGTATGGACGTTTTAATTTCGAGGACGAAATTTTTTAAGTGGGTAGGATGTGAGCACCCTGAATTTCGGGTTGATTTTTTTTTTTATTTTATTTTCTTTTCTGATTTATTGGTTTCATTAAATAATTTATTGAATTATTTTTCCTTAAGTGTACTTTTCCGTGCCATTGATATTTGGAGTATCAGGGATGTTCAATTCTGGAAATCCTCTTCACGAGTTTTGGAGTGGACACGATTACCTTCATGACGGTATATGGTGTCCCACCCAAACTTGTTCCCTTGTGCTCTTTCTCTGCTTCGTTGAACTTCGGGTCGGTTTAGACCATTTGATTGATATTTATTTTTCCCACTCTTTTCCTTGATCATTTTCAGCGCGTTACCATGACATTTAAATTGGGAGCGCAAGACCAGTCAGTTTCTTGAAACCAACTCCTCATTGATGATCTATCGGGACGCTCGTCACCCATGACCTTTGTGTCCCACTCAGACACGTCGTCTTGGGCTCCATTTGATTCGCACAACTTTCCGACGCGTGACCCGATTTTATTTCACGCCACGGCGTCACATTCATTTTCCAACTTGATTTGTGGGTCCCCTGTCGACCAAAACCTGTCAGCCCCAACTATGGACATGGCCCACTTTGAGCCTACTATCCGTCCGCCACTTGTGTCCCATTCATTGGAATCCCCTGTGCTACTTATTTGCACATGATCATCAACGCCTATTTTTAATTCTATTTTTGCTCGATGTCCAATTTTCATCCAATCCGGCTCCACCGAGCCCAGTCCAGCTTTGTGTTACCTTCCATCGGGACACCCTCATTTTTCCGTGTCCAAAATAATATTTAATACCCTGTTACCTATTTCAATATTTATCAGAATTTTACATTTATTCAATTCCCATAAGAATGACCTATTTTCTACAAATTTAATCCTAGCCTTTTGTTTTCCCAAACAAATCTCATCCATTGAATTCCCTCACTTCCACCCTCAGCCTACTAGCCGGCCCTAAAACCTAGGCAATCCTTTCTCTCTCTCACACTTTAATTCAAAACCTTATCTCTATTCTCTCTCTTCCATTTTTGGTTATTCACAGCACACAACTCCCTCACCCCATGCAAACAACTCACAGCCTCCTCCTTCTAAACCCGACATCCCCAGCTCCTTCTTCCCGACCATCACCTCCCTCCTCGGCCAACGACCACCAGCTCCGCCACCCTAGCTTCCTCCTCCTCCATCTCCTTCCTCATCACCACCACCACCAACTCATATCCACCACCACCTCCAACAGCCCAGTCACCACCGTGGCTGTCGCCACATTCACCATCAATTCCGGCGACCACCACGTCGCCATCCCATGTCCGTCTGCCCTCGCCGGCGAGGCTAGGTGCGCCGCCCCGCTGCGCGTCGCGCCGACCCCGCAACGCAAGTGACAGCAGCGTTCACAGCGCACACGCGCACGCACGCGCGCTGGGCCGCCGTCGTGCGCCGCCGCGCCGCCGGGGCCCCCTGGCCATGCGCGCGAACTCCGACGCTCCTTCCCTGACGGCCACCGTCCTCCGGGACGCGCCGTCGAGGCGATTCGTGCGTTTTCAACAAATCCCGTCGTGACGCGCGCGAGTTGGAACTCAGAATTCGCGCCCCGTCGCAGCGACTTCGCGCGCATTTTCCCAGAGATCCGACCGTTGGATCGGCGATTTCTTCACTCCGTCGCAATCTCGGTATATCCACCTTTATCCCTGTCAAATTTCGTCCGTTAATTTTATCGTTTGATACATGAAAACCGGCCACCAAGTCGACCGTTAAATTGTATTAAATTTGGACAGTTTCGCGGGGCCAACTTCGTCAGCTTGTATCTCCTCCACCGCAGCTCCGTTTGGCGTGCTACCAGTTCCGGTGCGAAGCTGGTATAACCCTCTTTCTGCCCCCTTTCAGATTTCATTTCAGTTTGAGCTTGTTTGATTGGTTGAATTCGACGCCAAAGTTGGCCGTCCGAATTCGTAATTTCCAACTTGTAAAATTCTATTTTTGAACACGGGACTCCAGATTTCATTTCTGACACCACCATTAGACTTGTGGCGTCGTTCTGGCATGTTTTCATATAAAATTTGTTAGATTTGGAGAACGTGGGCTCGGGCACGTTTTTCGATGCAAAGTGGGTCCCACTTTCTGGGTCAACGGACTTTTTGACGCCGGCTCATCGAATCCAATTCCGGAGATACCGTTGAGTTCGTATCGTCATTCTGGACTCGTTGACATATAATTTGCTAGGTTTTGGTGGACATTGGGTCTGGCACGCATTTCGGTGCAAGTTGGATACCAATGTCCGGGCCAACGGATCATTTTGAGATCGGCTCATCGGAATCCAATTCCGGAAATACCGTTGAGCTCGTATCGTCATTCTGGACTCGTTGACATGTAGTTTGCTGAGTTTTGAAAACTTTGGCTCCGGCACGCATTTCCGTGCAAACCGGAATTCCAAGTTCTGGTCAACGGGCCAAATTGAGATCGGGTCAACGGAATCCAATTCTGGAGATACCGTTGGGTTCGTATCGTCATTCTGGTTGCGTGGACATATAATTTGTTATATTTTATTGACTTGTTTTCTTACACGTATTTCGGTGCAAAACGGCTCCGACACGGACACCGTTTTGACCCGAAATTACCTTTTTGCCCTTGTGTCCAAATTGGACCGATGGGTAGGCTATCCTAGCTAATTTGACCATTCTGGACACGTTGGCGATGTTCATTTCATCGTCCGACAATGTTTGTTGATAGTTTCTCTGAGTTTAACCTTTTAATAATTAATTAATAATTAATTCTTATAATGTTCGTATTTCGAGATTAGTACAACGAAACTGAGCTCAGTCAATTCCAGTGATCTCACATCGCTGAAATTGACAAGATGGGCACATGGATCACTGTAATAAGATTATCAACCTTACCATTGATATTCCTATCTCGATTTACGTGTCGTAAGTTTCGACGTACGAATAACGAAGTACACTTTATATTTTCAATAATTAGACTAGATTGACCCTGTTTGACCAAAGTTGACCAGTTGACCCAAAGTCAACTGTAAGTCAACGCTTGACCTAGTTTGACTAAATTATTGACCGGAGTTGACCTAGAGTTAATTTGAATTAGAAGAACCTAGAATAAAATAGATTGTTTATAGAGACTCTTTAATATAACTTGAACACCTTGTAACCTGTGTTGCTTTAAATAGGACTCTGTGGCTTCAGTTGGACCCTCTATACTTATCAGCTCAGGACCACAGGCGAGTACATTCACTGATAGTTTTCATTGTCTTGATATCTACTATATCCGATTCAGTCGTAGTGTTATACTTGATTCCTGACACGACGGTTCACGGACTAGTATACGGGATCCTGGCATGAGATGTTATTCCTGGACTTTCTTGGTATATGGGTATGAGATATTTTCGTGTTCCTGTACTTATATAGACACATCTTGGGAGTTGGCTGATCACCTGCTCTCGAACCCCGTGTCATGACGTCCTGTCCAGATCCATTTATACTATTCGGGAAAAATGGGGGAATTATTGGGTGTATGTGATCAAACCCTATTGTAACTATATTTTGCTAGCGTCACCCTCACTCCACGTAGGGTGTCGCAGATACTATTCCCGGTTATCCAGGTTGGGCGGCATGATTCTCCGTTGAGTTTCCCGCGATTGCCGTGCCAAATGGATAATGCGGCATTGCTACCTTTTAGCCGATCACATATCACTCTAATAATTCAAACCACTTTTACTTTATTTGTCATGTCTTATATTCCAGCTTCAGCTTTACTTACTGTACTTTCACCATGCTACGATTCATTCTCATATGCTCTATCTGTCTTTCATACTGTACCTTGGTTATGGGACTAGGTTCTGTTCGGAAGAAGGGTTACAACCCCGGTCCTTGTTTGGTTTAAGGGTTGTAACTCGGCTTTCGAATGGTTCCCAAGTCGCCTATATTCTTTGTCTTGTATTTCATTATTACTGTCTCTTATAGTATTTCTCAATTCACATGGAACTGCTGTTGGTGTTTTGTACTTGCTCATTTTCCTGACAGGATACGTTGACAAAATTTTACAGATAGTTTGGAGGTGCCTGCTAGCCTAGAGGACACATTAGAGGTGGTTTAGTTAGTTTTTCTTAATTGTCTGGAGTTGTATTTATTTTGTGGATTACTGTATTTGAGCTTTGAGATGTATTCTGAGTTTGTATCTTAGACACTTAGAATTCTCTCTGTTGTACCTCCTTTGGATTTCATGTTTTATCTATCTTCCTTTATCCTCTACCCTAGATGTGATTGAGTATGTATCTGCTATGTCACCCCCATTCGGGGAGTATAAACTGTTAGTCTTATACTATTAGATGCATTGAGACCTAGGACAGCGTTCTAACCCCCGCCGACACTGCGCGTAGGCTGGCGTTGCTACGTCTTGTGCCCTAATTCTAGGGTGCGGGTCGTGACAATATGTCTGCCTGTCGTGTAAACCCCCAATATTTTCTAAATATTTAGTGTTTTAAAAATAATTTTTCGATATTATTTGGAATTAATGTGGTAATTGGTATATTCGTAATTATAGATATATATTATAGGTATAATTGTGCTTGATATTTTTTTATTGTAAATAAGTATAGCCTTAAATTATTAAAAATATTTTGTTAAGTATATAAATTTATAGGATTCTTTTTAATAATTTTTATTCATATATATATAGTATATATATAAATAGTTTATTAGTTATATATATATATTATATATATATATATATATATATATATATATATATTATATAATATATATATATATATTATATATATATAAGTGAGGAGGCCCGGCCCCACACCCAGGAAAGGGGCGGGCCAGGCTAATCATGGAATGCCTTGATTAGGCATTAGTGTTGTTAAAAAAAAAGAAAAAAATGATGATACTGTAGCAATTTGCTACAGTACCTATTCCGAACCCAAGCCTAGGCTCTCGGCAGAAAGGGAATATAAACGTGAGTAGGAAGATTTGAATTCCCATCAAATCTTCATCCTAAATTCTTGGAAAAATTTCCATAAATCCTTTAGGGAGTTCTTCACCGCATAGACTCAAATCTAAGCCGAAAACAGATTAGATTGATCCAAAATTTGGATTTAAATCATAGTATATATTCCATCGACCAAGTAGGGTTAAACCCGAAAATTCTCATCGAAAACCCATCTGACCTCGCACGAGATCACAGGCTACCCCGACGTTCGTGCGCCCCAGCCTGATTGCCTGAGCACTGCCGCCGACGGCCGCATCGTGGAGGAGGGGCCGGACGACCGCCTAGAAAGAGGGTACCCTGTTTTGACCAATCACAGGTACCAACTTTTGCGATCTAATTATCTTCGATTTCTCGATGGTTTTTCGAACTACCACCTCATAAACGAAGACGAAATAACCCTCTTCGACTCCCTCTAAGGATATTTGAAACTACCCACTAGATCGTGTAGAGAAATTTGCACAAACTTGAGCAAAAACTGCTCAGAAAACTGGGATAGGAAGATGTCAAAACCACAACTTAGAAGCCGATTTCCAAACAGAATACTAGGATTACCGAGGAACTAATTGAACACATGTGAAGACGACATAACCACGATTAAAACGCATTTTGTAGATCTGTATTTTGTTTTCTGTACGAGAATTAAATCAATGTTAAATTTGGGCAAAAAACTGTTTTCTAAAGAGTTAATTTCAGAAAATATCCACGATACGACGTACGCCCCGACAAACCGGGCGACGTGGTCGCGCGCTATACGCATAGAAAAGCGCATATGGACGTTGCGGACGTGTCGGAACTGACGGAACTCAGTTTCGTCGCGTGTGCGCGACGAAATCAAGGCGTATCCGTCGAGATACCCCCGTATCGGCATTTTGCAAACTTGCCCATAACTTCGTGTACATTCGTCGAATCGAGACAAAATTTGTGCCAACAGATCCGGATCAAAATTTTGGTCCTGCATGCCAAGTTTGGTTCGATTCTGAGAAGGTCGAATCGGAACCCAATTTTGGCGGGCCCACGACCCACTCAAATGGGCGATTTTGTACACGGCTCCTCGGAATCCAAAACTGGACATACCGTTGAGTTCCTCTCCTCAAACCAAAACCATAGACATATATTTGATGACTTTAGAGACCATAGACTTTGGCATGCGATTCGGTGCAAAGCGAGTCCAACGGCGGACATCGTTTTGACCCAAAATTATAATTTTGCCCCTGATCCAGAATTTGACTTTTGGACAGGCATTTTCTAGGTATATCTTCTTCACCGAGATCATTTTTGATGTTTGTTTCAGCGTTTGGAGTCATCTGTGATTTGTGAGTTTTGGTGCTGACACTACTCTTGGATTTGCCCTTCTCGCACCGCAGGCAAGATACCTTGCCACCTTACTCTGTGATTATTATATTGTTATTTTTAGTTGTTATTTTTAGCATTTTGTTTTGTGATGTTTAAACTGTGCGTCCAAGTCACACTTGGGTGCAAGCGACTCTATCGGTCGTTTTTCTTGCTTTTTGTATTCTCTTGCATTGACTTAGTTTATTGACCACCCATTGATGTTGAGGTATTGGTATATCTCATACGGCCTTGACACTTGTTGTATCACGTGATGTGAGTCACATATAGGACACGTATCCGCGTAGTCGGCTGGCCACCGATACGTATGGAGCGTGCGACGGATAGGGGTAACTGCCAATAGAATTGCATGTTAGAAGATTTGGCGGTTATTAGAGGTACATGTCAGTCATGGAGATGATATAGTAGGCATTGGGTGGGGAGAACATTACCTGACGTATGGGCTTCGATTGCACTTCCCTTGTAACCCGGAAGCTCCGCTGGAGATACGGGTATGAGCCTCTCAGGTTGGCCACTGTCGTTTTTGAACGTCATGCTCTTGGTCACTGGTGCCCAAGAGGGGACTATACAAAATCCTATATTCAGCCAGGGCTCATGCGTCGAAGGAATGTATCTCAACTGCATATTCACAGTAGAATGGTCAGGAACCCGACTGCATGCATACATTCTCTCTTATTATATTATCACAGTTTATATGCATGGTGTTTTCTTGTATCTTGCTATGTCCCCTGAGGACCTGGTTATCTCTCCAGGTTTAGACGATTTTCCACAGGAGTACGGAGCGGCATTGGAGCTATCTTACATTGATGACGAGGCAGTGCCTTATGACTTCTAGTCTATTACTTATCTGTGACAGTTGTAGATATTATTTTACATCTCTTTTCTTTCTATTTGCGGAGGTTGGACTCCGATCTTGTGAGACTATTTTTCATAGCTGTTTGGAGTGAGTATGTTCACCCGGCTATCTTTTGATACTTTTATTTATATTCGGACTTCATTATCTTCTGTGTTGAGCTGTGATGAGATTAGATATGTGACTCTGGCCTGTGATTATTTTATTTACAGCTTATGTGCATATATGAGGATTCCATATATTGGAGTGTTCTTCGTATATGTGCAGCTGGCATGTTCTCGTACTTGGTCTTATGTATTTTGGGACTGGGGCGTTATATGTTTTTGTGGTGGCCCATGCAGGTCAACGATAATATTGTTGGATTACATGACTGTGCCCAACAAGCCTGCATATAGGAATAGGAATGTCTCATCCAGAAGTACTACTACCTCTTGACTTCCAATCTTTTCGAAACTTCCTTGATTATTCGTTTTACTTCATATCTAATCTCCCTAATATCAACTTATCTTCTTCATGCCATCAGTATGAATCTACGAAGTTGATGCACCATTACCTTAACCCCCAAAGCTGGTGATACGACTAGCCAGGAGGAGCAGAACCCTCCAATGACACCAGCGACACTATACCAGCCAGGACAGCCGCAGCCTACTACGACACCGATGACGGAGTACCGAGAGATCGTAGCACCCCAAGGCAGCCAGGCTGGACAGACCCCTACCATGCCATCGGAAGGGAGTGTACCACTACTCTATCACCACCATTACCTCAGCAGTTTTCCCCACAGTCGGGACCTCAGATGCCTCCACCACCGACGATGGTGCACCCAAAGATTGCAGCACCCCAGCCAACCAGACTGGACAGACCACTACAGTACCCCTAGAAGAGAATGGGCCCTCTACTACACCCTTTTAGCCAAATTGTGTGACTCAGCCAGATCAGAGAATCCCTGCTTCCCAGCAAGAATATGCGCCACTTCCTCCCCGGTCCCCATCATCCATGCCAGTTCTTTACTCTAACGAGGCTTCAGCATCAAGGTTCTTTCTAAGGTTATACAAGTGCAGCAACAACATAATGAGTTTGTAAGGAGTATTATATCTATAGCCCTAAACAGGACTCTATCTGCCTCGCCAGCCTCAGTGCCAGTTAGAGAGACTCAGAACGGGCCGAATAGACATCCCGAAGCACAACGACTCCCTAGAGCATCACCATATCCAGATAGGGAGCTTCCTACATGTCGCTTGTGCCATAGGAAGGGTCACCTTGTGAAGGATTGTCATCGTAGATTGGGATAGTGTATGATTTGCGGTTCCAATTATCACGAAGCCAAAAATTGTACGGGGACACCACATACCTTGCAGCAGGAGCAAGGAGAGAAAGCCTACAACTACTGCAGAAAGAAGGGACACGTCAGTAGAGATTGTCGAATCCTCCATGGTTTATGCTTAAGATGCGAATCGAGACAACATATGATTAAAGATTGTCCCGAGCCATGAACTCAAGTGCATGATCAGCAGACTCCCATGCAAACAGTCCCAGCACTTCCCACACCTTGACCGGTTCAGCATGTGTCTAGGCTCATGACACCAACAGTAGGAGCACCACGTCCACCATTACCTCCACAGCAATTGCAGTTCCACAGGACGAGAGCACAGGGCCCTAGTCAGAGGCATGGGCAGGCCTTTCACTAGCGGTAGAGGGTGCAGAATCCCGGAGGAAATCATAGCAGGTATGATTTTAGTTGCTACGTTCTTGCTACTTGCCTTATTTACCACTAGAGCCACGCTGCACTAGTTAATCATAAGCCTAGTCATGCATCTTCCATCTTACTCATCATTTCCTAAAATATAGATCCATTGTTATTCTCTTTAAGTTGTTGATAATGGTAAATGAACAGAACATATGACGACCTCGAAACTGGTATACTACTTTCCCTCAAGAAACTGTGCTATCAATAGGTTCATAACTAATTAATTCTTACCTGGAGTTAGCCGTTTCGATTACGTACTGTATGAAATGGGCCTGCATATAGAATTAGAATCTAGGTACCTCATCCACATACTTGACCTCCATTCTTGATTTCCTTTAAATCCGTTGATTGTCTTTAATTACATATTGTCGGATTTCCGTTCTACTACAAATATTATCCTTTCTCCCCGTGATGATAGGAAGGTTAGGAAGATGACTCATACTTGGTATACACGTTTTTATGCTGCTCAGACATGCTATTAGTTGAACCCTTATAAGTTGGATAGAACGCCTCATGATCTATCACCCTCCTTGTCCCGACGACCTTCTTTAAAAGGAACACTCAGAAGATTACCTAGACTGTGCTTATTAGTTCAATCAAATGCCTTAGATAAGAAACCAGTAGGACAACTGTAGAGGCACGATCATAGGACAAGTCTTAGAGTTTGATGAACTTGAACTATTTGTGACTTCTTTCAACTATATATCTCGCGTACCTATGTTTTGAACTACCGTGACTAAACACCGCTATCATAGCCTAGATTTTGCAAGCTTTTTCTTTAATCAAGCTTGTTCAGGACATGTGTTTATTGGGGACGCCTACTAGCATATTGTCTAATTAGAATCGATGTACTATGGTCTGATCAACCTTAGTGCACACGGTTCGCTCTTCATATGATTATCCTACATGGATTGAGATATAGAAGTCCCTAGGATCTCAACCATAACTACCTTGACAACTCACTTGTAATTATTCAATTCGCCTCGGAACCTCGTATTCGCAATCGATTCCCTCCCACGAAATCCTTATTGTTCCTCTGCCCTTACTAAAAATCGGAAACGCTCGTATTGAGAGACGATAGACACATAATGACCCCATAGTTCGCCGTACCACCTATGGCTACGAAGGCGATATATGTACAATCGTTTTGTATCCATTCCAAAATTGAGAAGGATCCTCATACTCGATCCATATCTACCATACCTCGTTACCTATTGCCTTGAATATTATTCTTTTATAATCATAGTCAAGATACAATATTGCTTACCTCATTAATCCTAAAAACCGTGTCTTGGCTTCTAGAGTGAGTAGATTGTAAGACTTCTAAATTCTAGGATACACTAGTACAAGTGATTGATTGAAATAAGTTGGTTTTCATTAAGGTGTTAACTAGTGGCTCATGAACACCCACTTTCTATTTAGGTCAGTTGATGTCCCCTACCATGACATCGACATTCGAAGCACGAGACTAGCTGTTACCTTCCAACGAATTTCATGTGCAAGACCTAGACAAGCCCTCCTTCATCTAGGCATACCATGCCCCACCCAAACATGCCCTCTTGTACTCTATTTTATGATTTGACTTCCGGATCATGAAGACCAATATGAACCTTACCATAAAACCAGGGTACTATTCGACTTTGATTAGAGGCCCAACCTCGATCCAATTCGGAGGACGTGGCAAGTTGAGTCCAAGGTACATCGGGCCTTTCGATGTCTTGGAACGTGTTGGAGAGGTTGCCTATAGATTGGCCTTGCCACCGTCGCTAGAGGTGCATGACGTATTCCATGTATCTCAGCTGAGGAGGTACGTGGCAGACAACAATCATGTGCTTGATCACTTCGAGATCACAGTGGGACCGAGTTTGTCATACGAAGAGCAACCAGTAGGTATCCTCGATCGCCGAGTGAAGGTGTTGCGGAATCAATCTATTCAGTTGGTTCGCGTGGCATGGAAGCGTCACTCGGCAGGAGAGTCTACTTGGGAGCGCGAGGACGACATCCGAAACCGCTACCCGCATTTGTTCGAAGGCGAAGGTATGTCTTGCAGTTAAGCTTTTAGATTACTATTAATTTTTTTGCATTGCATTGATCCCCCGACCTTAGTATAATTTCGAGGACGAAATTTCTTTAAGTTGGGTAGGATGTAAACCCCCAATATTTTCTAAATATTTTAGTGTTTTAAAAATAATTTTTCGATATTATTTGGAATTAATGTGGTAGTTGGTATATTCGTAATTATAGATATATTATAGGTATAATTGTGCTTGATATATTTTTTTATTGTAAATAAATATAGCCTTAAATTATTAAAATATTTTGTTAAGTATTATAAATTTATAGGATTATTTTTAATAATTTTTATTCATATATATATATATATAATATAATATATATATAAATATATATATATTATATATATATATATATATATATATATAAGTGAGGCCCGGCCCCACACCCAGGAAAGGGGCGGGCCAGGCTAATCATGGAATGCCTTGATTAGGCATTAGTGTTGTTAAAAAAAATGATGACACTGTAGCAATTTGCTACAGTGCCTATTCCGAACCCGAGCCTGGGCTCTCGGCGGAAAGGGAATAAAAACGTGAGTAGGAAGATTTGAATTCCCATCAAATCTTTATCCTAAATTCTTGGAAAAATTTCCATAAATCCTTTAGGGAGTTCTCCACCGCATAGACTCAAAATCTAAGCCGAAAACAGATTAGATTGATCCAAAATTTGGATTTAAATCATAGTATATATCCCATCGGCCAAGTAGGGTTAAACCCGAAAATTCCACGAGAACACAGGAGCCACCCCGACTTCGTGCGCCCCAGCCTGATCGCCTGAGCACTGCCGCCGACGGCCGCATCGTGGTGGAGGGGCCGGACGACCGCCTAGAAACAGAGGGTAGCCTGTTTTGACCAATCACAGGTACCAACTTTTGCGATCTAATTATCTTCGATTTCTCGATGGTTTTTCGAACTACCACCTCATAGACGAAGACGACATAACCCTCTTCGACTCCCTCTAAGGATATTTGAAAATCCACTAGATCGTGTAGAGAAATTTGTACAAACTTGAGCAAAAACTGCTCAGAAAACTGGGATAGGAGGATATCAAAACCACAACTTAGAAGCCGATTTCCAAACAGAATACTAGGATTACCAAGGAACTAATTGAACACATGTGAAGACGACATAACCACGATTAAAACGCATTTTGTAGATCTGTATTTCGTTTTCTGTACGAGATTTAAATCAATGTTAAAGTCGGGCGAAAAACTGTTTTCTAAAGAGTTAATTTCAGAAAATATCCACGATACGACGTACGCCCCGACAAATCGGGCGACATGGTCGCGCGCTATACGCATCGAAAGGTGCGTATGGATGTTGTGGATGTGTGGGAACTGACGAAACTCAGTTTCGTCGCGTGTGCGCGACGAAATCAACGCGTATCCGTCGAGATACCCCCGTATCGGCATTTTGCAAACTTGCCCATAACTTCGTGTACAGTCGTCAAATCGAGACGAAACTTGCGCCAACAGGTCCGGATCGAAATTCTGGTCCTGCATGCCAAGTTTGGTTCGATTCTGAGAAGGTCGAATCGGAACCCAATTTTGGCGGGCCCGCGACCCACTCAAACGGGCGATTTTGTACACGGCTCCTCGGAATCCAAAACTGGACATACCGTTGAGTTCCTCTCCTCAAACCGAAACCGTAGACATGTAGTTTGATGACTTTAGAGACCATAAACTTTGGCACGCGATTTGGTGCAAAGCGAGTCCAACGACGGACATCGTTTTGACCCAAAATTACGATTTTGTCCCTGATCCAGAATTTGACTTTTGGACAGACATTTCCTAGGTATATCTTCTTCACCGAGATCATTTTTGATGTTTGTTTCAGCGTTTGGAGTCATCTGTGATTTGTGAGTTTTGGTGCTGATACTTGCTACTCTTGGATTTGCCCTTCTCGTACCGCAGACAAGATACCTTGCCACCTTACTCTGTAATTATTATATTCTTATTTTTAGTTCTTATTTTTAGCATTTTGTTTCGTGATATTTAAACTGTGCGTCCAAGTCACACTTGGGTGCAAGCGACTCTATCGGTCGTTTTTCTTGCTTTATGTATTCTCTTGCATTGACTTAGTTTATTGACCACCCATTGATGTTGAGGTATTGGTATATCTCATACGGCCTTGACACTTGTTGTATCACATGATGTGAGTCACATATAGGACACGTATCCGCGTAGTCGGCTGGCCACCGATACGTATGGAGCGTACGACGGATAGGGGTAACTGCCAATAGAATTGCATGTTAGAAGACTTGGCGGTTATTAGAGGTACATGTCAGTCATGGAGATGATGATAGACATTGGGTGGGGAGAACATTACCTGACGTATGGGCTTCAATTGCACTTCCCTTGTAACCCGAAAGCTCCGCTGGAGATATGGGTATGAGCCTCTCAGGTTGGCCACTGTCATTTTTGAACGTCATGCTCTTGGTCACTGGTGCCCAAGAGGGGACTATACCGGATCCTATATTCAGCCAGGGCTCATGCGTCGAAGGAATGTATCTCAACTGCATATTCACATAGAATGGTTAGGAACCCGACTGCATGCATACCTTCTCTCTTATTATATTATCACAGTTTATATGGCATTGTGTTTTCTTGTATCTTGCTATGTCCCCTGAGGACCTGGTTATCTCTCCAGGTTTAGACGATTTTCCACAGGAGTACGGAGCGGCATTGGAGCTATCTTACATTGATGACGAGGCAGTGCCTTATGACTTCTAGTCTATTACTTATTTGTGACACTTGTAGACATTATTTTACATCTCTTTTCTTTCTATTTGTGGAGGTTGGACTCCGATCTTGTGAGACTATTTTTCATAGCTGTTTGGAGTGAGTATGTTCACCCGGCTATCTTTTGATACTCTTATTATATATTTGGACTTCATTATCTTCTGTGTTGAGCTGTGATGAGATTAGATATGTTACTCTGGCCTGTGATTATTTTATTTACAGCTTATGTACATATATGAGGATTCCATATATTGGAGTGTTTTTCGTATATGTGCAGCTGGCATGTTCTCGTACTTGGTCTTATGTATTTTGGGACTGGGGCGTTACATGTCGTCGTCTCCCCAGGTAAGTGGCTGGGGCCGCCTCCATCCCGAATACCTCCGTCTGAGCCGCCGTGGCCTAACGTCCTCCTTCCCCTTATACTTGCAAGTTTGTAGCATGCCCAAAGCACTCACAGGAGGAGCACATGGGGGGAACCCAGTCATACTCCACCGACTGTGTCACAGACTGTGTCAATCTTTCCGGACGGTACCTATATTCCAGCATACTCGGCAATTCCGAGCCCGCCTTGATCTCCACAAAGACCCTGGCATACATCAGTCTGGTGCCGAAAGCAGTAGCCTCATCCACCTTGATCGGTTTTTTCCACTAGGCTGGCGAGTCTCATGAGGAGCGGGATACTCCAATACTTCACTGGAAACTCTGGAAATCGGATCCATACGGGAATAGCATTCAGCACCTCATTCTCACATCTCAGCTCCGGCATCCACTCCTTCAATATAATGAGCCTCCCATTAAATGACCAGGGCCCTCCCTGCAGAATCCTGGTCACAGCGCCTCTGCTAGTCCGAATTTAACATAGTAGAACCCATTCTCCCGGAAGAAGAATTTCATGCTGCCTTTGGGTCTCCAGACTCTCTCCCATATCCACGAATTTGGCCATAAAATGGCTTGTTCCCTAACACATACAGCACTAATGTGTTCTTCCAGAAGTCTGTAACCTCCGCTATCTCCTCTGCTGTGAAGTATGCCCGGAGCCCTCCTCCGACCGTCATCGGTGTAACAAATTCCATCGACAACGGGCTCTTCGTCTCCATTGGCGTGCATACCTCCATCTAGGACCGAGGCCTCTGCTCTGCTGTGTGTGTCCTAGGGGAGGGCTCGCAGGACCCAGGCCTTGTCTACCAGCATCAATAGCAATGCTCTTAGCCTTTTCAGCCGTCGTTGCCTTTGGCCGCCATCTCGACACTGTGCGCACCGTACCTCCACCTCGGCGACGGGGGTCCACCGTGCCAATCGATGGCCGATTTCCATAATACCCAGGTCCCCCGCCCGACCCACGACTGGAGTCTGGGCCCCTCGTCCTTCTGTCTGACGTCTCCCCACCATCTGCCAGCCTGCATCTCCAGTCCCAGCAGCCCCCAGCTCAGATCCCGAACCGAACTCGAATATTCCTGCACCTGATCCCCCCCCCCTCCTGGGAGTTCCTACCTCCACCTACGCCTGTCCCTCCCCCTCTCAGGAGGGACCCAACCCTAGCACCCAGCCCACCCACACCCGCGCCTGACCCGCTAGGGGGGTCCCTCCACTCGCGCCTGACCCCCCCTCCCGCCTGGAAGGGGCCTGTCTCCACGACGCCCGACGCCCAACCCCCCCCCCCCCCCGCCTGGGGGGTCCCATCCCCCCGTCGCCTGAAGGCTCCCTGCCTGCACCCGATCCCCCCCCCCGCCAGTGTGGGGGCCAGCGCCACCGACACCAGAGGGTGATCCGACCTCCCCCCCGACCCCCCCACGCTGGGAGGGTCCCATCAGTGCCGCCGCCGCCGGTCAGGAGGGGCCGCCCGCCCCCCCTCCCCCCTCCCTCCGATCCGCCTCACTCTCCCCGCAAGTGGATCTGGGGGCCGAGAAGGAGGTGTGATAGCCGCTAGGAGCGAAACCCTAGCAGAGCTCTTCATCTTTTGATATATATATATATATATATTAATAAGGGTGAATTTATTCCTCGTATATAGCGGAAAAGGTATTAAAGTACAATATCACAACTATCCATGCCCCAATACTACTATTATGGGGCCATTACAGATACATCGAATTCTATATTATGTAGAATTCCAATAGGGGGTAGTCAAGCCCTCAAGATACGTCTATTCCGCTCCTTCCAGATGTGCCAAACAGACGCAGCAAGATGAACTCTGGCTCTTCTAGCCCACCCCGGATCCCGGCCACTGTGATCTCGGATCCAGATGAGAATGCTCCGGATGTCTCGATCTATCCCAACTCCTCCTCTCAGCTGTGCACACTGCTCAGTCCAAATGTGCCAAGTCATCGGGCAACCAAAGAAGAGATGCCCCATAGATTCATCTTCCTCATTGCATAGCACACATTTGGCATCCAGGATCTGCATCCCAAACCGGGAGTCTGTCTCTCGTCATCAGTCTACCCCGGAGAAGGCGATATGCACAAAGTTGCATTTTTCGAGCTACGCCCTTGCCCCAGATGAAGTCCACCTCCTCAGCCTGGTCGTGGTGGGTCCGAACTAAATCGTAGCAGCTACGAAAGCAGAAATGACCTGCCCCGCCCCCCGCACCTGGGCCTGCCCAGCTCCATGTATCCTCAGCCTGGCTAGCATCGATAGTAATAAGGCGAATCTCCTCGGCTAGCTGAGCTGTATAAGTATATCCCTCTGGCCTCTATACTCCATCTCTGATGATCCGACTGTAGGTGAGCCCCCTGCCCGCTTCTCTGTCCAGCTGCCCCCCCAGAAGCTCGAACAAGGATCTGGAACCCAACCAAGGTCCAGCCAGAGGTCTGTAGTCGTCCCATCCTTCATGTGCCTGCAGATAGCGGTCTGGAGCACCGGTCTACACCTCAGGATGGCCTTGAACGTGACCAAAAAATTGTTGTCTATCCTGCAAGCCCAGAAGTTGGTCCTCCTCAGGTATCTGCTCGCCATCCAATCTGCCCAGAGCGATCCCCCCTTGATGAATCTCCAGGCCATCTTCACACAAGCTGCCTTCCTGACTGTATGAAGAGGCCTCAACCCCACCCCTCCTTCCTTCCGTAGCCGACATAACTGGTTCCAGGATATCGCATGCATCCCTCCCCTCCAGATGAAGTCAGCACAAATGGCCTCCACTTTACGAATAGTAGCCGAGGGATCTGGATAGACTGGAACCAGAACATCGTGATGCCTGCAATAACCGAACGCACCAACTCTATCCGGCCTCCGAAAGATAGACCTGCAGCTTGCCAGCCTTCCACCCTCCTCTGAGCAAAGTCCACCAAGCTGTGACAATCCTGCTCTCTGGCATAGTTGACCGTCAGCGGGACCCCCAGGTATTTTACTGGGAGCTCGCCTCTGTCCACTCCTAAGGCGTATGCTCTCTCCTCCTGCTGTGTGTATCGTGAGCTAAAGTAGACTTTGCTCTTCTTCCTGTTTAACTGGAGCCCAGATAGCCGCCCGAACTCCTCCATAATATCAGAGAGCGCGCTCATTCCCCGCATGGTAGGCTGGAGAAGCACCAATAAGTCGTCAGCATAGATCAAGTGGGATACAACTGGTCTCACCAACCGAAAAGGGGAACATCCTCTTG
>JANAVB010013231.1:0-10000 GCA_029216955.1 Iris pallida
CATGTTTACATTGGTCCTACACTCAATGTCATAGGTAACGGGTTTCGACTACCCCTGTGCATGTTTCTCTCGTTTGCGTAAATGTATCATGTTTCGACGCTACTACGTTGCCTGTCCCTAGGGGGTGACCGCGCCGACCCGCGGCTACGTGGCTTTCAGCCATTGCCCCCGGCCTGGGGTGGGGGCCAATGGCTGGCCGCCACGTGGGCATGGGCCGACACAGTCACCCCTAGGGTCGGCAAAATAATTTCCGTTCATGTTTACATTGCTCCTACACTCACAGTTAACGGGTTTCAATACCCCCGGGACCGCATTCCTAGAACCATCATCATCATCCAAGTCTTCTCCCGTCAGAATGGGGTCGACTCATAAGAAAGCTCCATACAAAATTGACACATTTTGTGACCAGTTGTCAACCTGACATCAACCCTCTTTGTTGGTGTTAAATTCCAAGCCAAGGTAGCTATGGGCATGAGAGGGTCATGCCATAAAACCTAGGTGGCCAGTTGGCGGATAGGTAGCCTACTTTTGGGTTGCAGTTTAAGCTCATGCAAGCAAGGAGTACCCTCCAAGTTCTCCTAAACTATAAAGAGTCTAAACAAAGAGATAAGATGAAAAATTTGCTATAGGGAATTGCATTCTCTCTATAAAACATTACGCCAAAGAGTGACAACCCCCAAAATGTTATCTGGATCAACAAAAGTGGAAATGGGATCTTAAATTATGAAGTTCAACAAGGATATCAAGCAGTAATGGAAAACAAACAAATCAGTTGCTTTAGAATATGGAGCATATTCATTGCGGGAAAAAAAAACTATGTAGCATATAAGTGCAAGTCGTTATTGGCGGAGTCAATTTGAACTTTTCCCTAAACACATACACACTTACTCGTAGTCGTAAATACACATAAAATCAAGGAACCAGCTGAATAGCCTCGTACCTGGTACAAGGGAAAAGAGAGTTCTTTTTATCAACACTTGACTGAAAATTTATTTTTGAGAATGGAGATTGATGAGGCTAATGATCACTTGATTTTCAAAATTCTTTACTTATGAATGTTAAGAAATAGTTGGTACTTGGTAGAGTTTGTGACCTAAAAACAGAAGAAATAATCGTACTATTTCTTCAAATTTTAGTTTTAGTTCTAATCCTAATTAAACTTTTCATGTCTTCCTCTTTTAGTTAAAGCCTTCATGTATTCTTCTCTCAATTAAACTTTTCATTCTTCTGTTTGCTTCACAAAATGTTGAAGATATCCATAATATTGTTGACTCATGTAAAATTGCCCTTTTTTCTGGCATACTATAATTTACGCGTAACTTGTTACAGCTTGAGTTAACACGTAGTTTCTGGAAATGTCCAGGCCGACGAGTGGAGGTATTATGGATGATGAATTACACAGCTAAGGCAGACGTCTTGATTCATTAAGACTGCTGAGATGCTAGTTTTCGCACTCGGCTTTTGCTCTCCCTTCCCCTTATTAGTTACAGGAATCCAAGCTCCTGATTGTGATGTTCGAAGTGCTGGATATACCATGTTCAATTACTGAACTGAGTTAACCTACCTGATGGAACCTTCAGGCCTATGCAACAGCTTTTTTTTGTGCAATATATCAAGGTTACTGTTGTTTTGAGTTCTAGTCTGGTAGATATTTCTATCATTCTTTGTGCCATCTTTGATGGATGCAACTGTTGAAATTTGCAGAAATAAGCATTTGTCTCGCCACAAAGCAGTACATTGTATATAAACTACTACTATGAAATATGTATTGGGTTCTCAAACCCTGCCGGCCTGGGTTGTTTATGCGCTGCGCGTGCACACACACACACACACACACACATCTTGTACGACTTCCGGCCAATCTCTTGTTGCAACTTCCTCTGAGAAATCATTACACATATTATGTGTCGTCGCATGGAAAACATTATGCAGGGTCTCATATCTCTTAATTAGGCTGAAGTTGTCAAAGAAAGATCGATGGCCGAAAATAGCTTAGTGGCACGTGAAATGATTAGAGACTTTAACAAAGTTGGGAACAAAGCATAAACGAAGCCGGAGCTTCGAAAAGCATACACATGGTGAATCGGAAATTTGTGTCAAAATGCTAGCTATGGATTTTGATGCTGAATGAGTGGATATGGTACATGAATGTATCACAATGCCCTGTTTCTCTATTCTTATTAAAGGGCAGCCATACGGTTTCTTCTACAGACTGGGGATTACGCCAGGGAGATAGTATTCTCATATTTGTTTACAATAGTCATGCATTCCTCCTGTCCATGTCCTGACCTTCTACAGTAGGCACAAGTAATCTGGTTGCTGTCGAATGGAGCTTGATCCTGATAAGTCTTTGTTGTCCATTATGACGCTTTGCTAGTCTAGACTTGTTATTCTTGCCTCCATTAGCATCCCTTTCTTTCTTTGGCCAAGGTCCCATGTCTACTTCAACTCCTTGCGCTACACTCAAAATCTTCTCGTAAGTGCGAGCTCGGTTGGTGGCGACAAGGCGGATCTCTCGGGATAGTCCCTTCTTAAACCTACGAGCTTGGTCTTCAGGGGTACAAACCATGTACTCTGCAAAATGGCTCAATCGACTGAATTCAGCAGTATACTCATCGACAGTGAGACTGCCTTTCTCCAGCCTCTCGAATTAAGTCTCGAGGCCTCTTGAGCAAACCTCGGGATAGAACTTATTCTTGAATAACTCCTTGAAGTCCTTCCATGTAAGTCCTGGAGGAGACAGTTGCGGCTTGTCTATATACGAAGTCCTAGCAATGTCAAATAAATGCATGCTAACGGCTTCCACTTTTAGGTCTTCAGTGACTCGAGCAATCTTGAAGAGTCGCTCCACATTTTCTATTCACTCATAGGCATAGAGAATTTCTTTGGTGCCATAAAAGTCTAGAGGTTGTGGCTTGCTCTTTATGGGAGTCGATGAGTCCTTGAAAAATTCTTGGCTTTGATCGTGGAACTTCTCTAGTTCGAAGAGCATCTACAATTAGTTTAGAAGGTTGTGGCTTGCTCTTTATGGGGAGTCGATGAGTCCTTGAAAAATTCTAAGTAACTGAGTACCATCCATGATGATAGTCGGGGTAACAAATGGAGGAGGAAACTTAGGGGCTTTGGGTGCAGTCCGCTCAACCTTTCCGGATGGCCCTCTTATGGTGTTCCCTTCGGTCCACTCTAGACTCTGCTCCCGAATGCTGAGAATGCTCCTCCCGAACTGGAAAAACTGGCGGAAGCTGACCCGCCATAGCTGGGATACGGATAATCTGATCGGAAGGACCAGGAACAGTGCCCCTGAAAGTTTAAGGACACAAGGATTAAGTCGAAGGAACAGGAAAGATCAACGATCAAAGCAGATATCAGGTCAAATGTCAAGGGTAGAGAGTAATACGAAGGATATCAATGGAGAAGAATTTATGACTGAGATAACTACCAGCAACCCCCACATATCTGATAAATCAGACCTGCATGGGCCACCACTAAAACCTATGTCACGCCCCAGAACCAGAATACTGGCAAGTAGGGACGGACAAGGCCAGCTACGTATAGCAAAGTACTCCAGTACTCCGAAACAACGTATAAGCTGTATAGATGGGGGTCACTGCTACAAACCAACAGTCAATCCTAGGTCACATGATCCTAGATATCTCAGTCTCAGACAAGAAGTAAAGTACAAGAATATGATCATCATGCATATAAGACAGTAAAGCGTCCCAAACCATAATATATAGATGATCATGAAGCTAGTAATACAAAATGAAGAACTAGCAAGACTAAGTAATACATGATCAGCTCTAGCTGCAGTCTAGAATAAATATAACATCATGTCTAAGCCGTAGGCCGAATATCAAGTCCAAAACATGAGCTAAACACGTGCTCGGTGGCTAAACGCCTCAAAAGAATATGTACAGAAAAGAGTGGGTAAGAGAAAGAACACCACTCAAGTCCCCTGGTGCTCCGGGTGGTCACCATCGAGAGGAAGGTCCGGAAGATCCTCGGGCTCCTCAACTAGATCTGGTCAATGCAAAACCAGTGGGATCAGACTCCCAATAGCAAGTACCACAAAGGAAGCCAAACTATGAACTAAAACCAGCATACAATTCATAGCAACGGATAGAGACAAAAATAAGTAAAGGCAAATCGAGACTCGTGCGCTACCAATGCACTTATCCCGAGAATAGGAAAGACAATAAGTAAAGCAACATGTAGCATAAAGTAAAGGACATGTGACATGATGTAAACTGTGTACATGTAAGGAAAAAGGAAGCATGTGAACATGAAAGATAAACTAGACATGTGAGCATGTTAAATAACTGGAGCATGTGAGCATGTGGTGAAGCCAAGCATGTAGTAGAAAGAATAGCAATGTGAGGAATGACAGGAAGCTAAGTACTGCAATAAGATAAACTGGAGCAAGACTAGACTAGACAAGAATGGACTCCATCCATCAATCACGGCCAAGCAATGATTACGGCTTAATACTTTAGCTAACTAGGGTTGTCACAATCTTAATTACTAACAAATGCAAGTCTGAGAATTCCAAGTCCGGTTACCTGCCTGCTGCCACCTATTGGTCATGCCGGAAAGTGATTACAAGTGTGACTTTGTGCTCCCACGCGACGGTGAAGCTGGGAGAGTGCTCATCTCGACGGATAGCTCCAAACCCTTAAATTAAATGTTATAACGACCTAGACCAAAGGCAACAGGTAACTAGGAAATCCTCCCCACCCATGTTCTAATGATCAATCTAGTTATATAATCCTTACCATTTTCTTGGATTCTGGGTGTGGCATTCCGCAGAATCCATCCTAGACATGAGCATGCAAGACTGGACAAGACAAACAAGATTGTGCACTATAACAAGCCACAACAAGACATGACAATATCAAGGCAAGAGTGCGCTACGACGAGCCACTATCAAGGAGCTAGACATGTACTAGAATCAAGAGTGCGCCATGACAGGCCACTATCATGTAAGCAAGAAAAAGACATGTTCAAGAGTGCACCACGACGGATCACTATCAAGTAGGCAAGAAGACATGGCAATAATTATCATAGCTTGTAAGAAAGAATCTATCAAAGACATATCATGGCATGTGGAGAAGAATAGTCAAGGCTAAGTACATTTCATAAAATAGTTGAACATGTGCTAGTATCAAGTCTATATAGGGTGTACAATCATTTTCTAACTATGCAAGATCATCTAATCATGTTAAGAAATCATTACAATCGAAGAAAATATCAAAAACGGACAAAAACGGGCAGAAGAAACGGACAAAAATAGCCTAACCGGATTATCCGGCGGATTACTGCGGATTTCCGACGGATTTTCCGGATTGAAACAGCAAGTTTTGTGGTGCAAGTTCGGATTTTCCGACGGATTTCCGCGGATTTCCGACGGATTTTCCGAACCGTCACAGAAAGTTAATTTTTGAACTCAAAACTTGTTTCGGCCATAAAAACTTCGTTTTAAATCGAAATTCGGATTTTCAAAAGTCAAAATTGCATAGAATTGAATTTCTACAACATGGAAGTATTAGTTTTCACAAATCAAAACATTTGATAGATCAATATCTCAAAATACTCCAAAACAGAGGTTCTCGGAATACCGAAACGAGTTCCGATTGCCACCAAACTCAAAATCCATGATATACAAACTAGGTGAGGGCCTCATATATGTATATGTTACTAAGATCCATGATGGTAACACTAGTATCACTCTTGATACCAAGTTTTCTACTAAGTCAATATCGGGTTTTAACAGAAAATCAAATCTTGCTTAAACGAATTTTGGAAACATGCATATATACGAGAATCATTAGGAAAACATATTTAACAAAATGAGTTTGGAAAAACTCTAAGCATTTACCACCAAGGAAAAATAAAATGACAACAAAAATATTATGGTTCATGGATTTGGCAAGATGTACTTGCCTAGGTTAAGCTCCAAGCCTAATCTTCTACTCCTCCTCCAAGAGGGTACGGAACCACACTCTAGGCCTCAAGGCCAAGCTTTGGCAAGCTCCAAGGGGGAGAGAAGAGAAGAAGAAATGAGAGAGAGAGAGAAGAGAATGAAAAGAGAGAGGAGAGAGAAAGTGAAAGGGTATATATAGAAGAGGGAATTAATCTTAGCCGTTGGATCATGATCCATGTGAAAATCTAGGTCAATCATGGCCATTCAAACAAAACCAAATGTCCATTGGATAATAGAGTGCATCTACACTATTCACGAAAATATCTAAACACTATTCACGAAAATATCCGAAATACTATTCATGAAAATATCCGAAATACTATTCATGAAATATCAAAAACCGAAAATATCTAAAGTGTGGAAAATCTGTCTGGACGATATGCCGTCGGTATACTCCGGTATACTGGCGGCATGCCGGTCAAGAAAAAATCTATAAGTTTAGGAAAATTTTAAAGCATTACGAAAATCAAGAAAATACGAAATACACTACAAAATACGTATCCGTATATAAATACCGATACTGTGAGACGAGTCTCACAACTCTCCACAACTTAAAAATAAATTCGTCCTCGGAATTTCCTAAATCTAGTCAAGCATGAAAACCAAATCAAAGAGCTGGAAAATCATATCAATCAAAACAAAGCATGGCATATTGGTAAGATAAAGACAACAGTAATATAAGTAAATGCGTAAGCAATAACACAACTATAATCAAGAAGGGATGGAGGCATATGAATAAATATGTCTCCTGAGTCAGTTGAGTAGGAGCAGGCCTACGCTGACTCCACAACTTAGATAAAAGTCAAGTCTCAAATAAGCCGGTACCAATGACTTAATCCAAGACATGACTCTACCTAGGACGTATCTTCGTAGTCGAGATATATTATAAATATCATGTATCTCGAGATACGAAAACAGAAGAGTGAGACAAGAAACTCGCCAATATGCGTAACCCAAAGAAATAAATAAGTCTGGAAGAAGATTAGGATAATACCTACCACATGACCATCCTCGGCCAAAACCTGCTCTAACATACTAAACTCTGCCTCCCATGCCTCGGAACTGCTGCTCTAACCGGCTGCTGGCCCTGCTGCCTCTGTGCCTGAGCCTGAGCATACTGCTGAGGCCTCTGCTGGAACTGCTGAGACTGCGTCGGTAATGGCCTCTGGGCCTGCTGATGCTGAACCGGTACCTGAGCCTTATACTGCTGGACTATCGGGGTAGTCGATGGAATTGGATGTACTGAGGAAGAACTAGCCCTCCGTGGACAAGATCCCATCATATGGTCTGAAGCTCCACAGACCAAACACAGCCCATGTGCCCTACGACACTAGAAAGAACGTGCCCAGGTTCCCGCAATGAGAACATCCTATAGATGAAGACGACCTCTGCTGCTGAGGTTGCATCTGAGATGACTGCTGAAAGGAAAGCTGCTGGAACTGCTCCTCTAGGTGATCCAATCTCCAATGTCCTAACTGCTGGCGCTGGTGCTGACGACTGGGGAGAAGATCCCCTCTGAATGTGAGGCCTCTTCTGACCTCCGACTCTATCAACGATCCTCTGTGAGGTGTACTCATGCCTCCTCGCCGCCCTCATCATTGCATCAAAAGTCTGGAACTCATGCTGCTCAACTGCCAGTATGATCTCCAGATGAAGCCCCTGCTGGAACCTCCTCGCCGGTCCAACTCGGTCGCCACTAAGGAAGGGGCAAACCGACTGAGCCTGCTAAACTCTGCCGCATAGCCGTCGACGGTCCTGCTCATCTGCCGCAAGCCAATGAACCTCTGCTGCAGATCATAACGCGATACCGCATCAAAATAGCGAGTCTGAAACCTCTCGCTAAAATCGGCCCAGGCTACTGGTGCCCTAAGAGACACCTCATGAGCCGCCCACCAGTCGCGGGCCAAATCCAAGAGCTGCAACCTGACAACTGCCACACGCTCCCTAGCCGGAATCCCTGCCGCCTCCAGAATGGCCTCAGTATCCTGAAGCCACGCATCAGACGCAATAGCATCCTCTGTACCATAGAAGTACGGGGGATGAAGACGCCTGAAGCTGCTCGCAGAATTGTAGACCTGAGCACCACCTCTGTCCAAAGCCGTCTGGACAGAATGGGTGAGAACATCACTCTGACGCTGCTGCGACGCCATGAGATCTCTCAGAACATCCACCAGTGCTTGAACAACACCCTCTGGCTGCTGGCTGAACTGGTACTGCTGGCTGAACATGAGGGACTGGCGATTCTGCCCTTCGGTCCACTCTAGACTCTGCTCCCGAATGCTGAGAATGCTCCTCCGAACTGGAAAAACTGGCGGAAGCTGACCCGCCATAGCTGGGATACGGATAATCTGATCGGAAGGACCAGGAACAGTGCCCCTGAAAGTTTAAGGACACAAGGATTAAGTCGAGGGAACAGGAAAGATCAACGATCAAAGCAGATATCAGGTCAAATGTCAAGGGTAGAGAGTAATACGAAGGATATCAATGGAGAAGAATTATGACTGAGATAACTACCAGCAACCCCCACATATCTGATAAATCAGACCTGCATGGGCCACCACTAAAACCTATGTCACGCCCCAGAACCAGAATACTGGCAAGTAGGGACGGACAAGGCCAGCTACGTATAGCAAAGTACTCCAGTACTCCGAAACAACGTATAAGCTGTATAGATGGGGGTCACTGCTACAAACCAACAGTCAATCCTAGGTCACATGATCCTAGATATCTCAGTCTCAGACAAGAAGTAAAGTACAAGAATATGATCATCATGCATATAAGACAGTAAAGCGTCCCAAACCATAATATATAGATGATCATGAAGCTAGTAATACAAAATGAAGAACTAGCAAGACTAAGTAATACATGATCAGCTCTAGCTGCAGTCTAGAAATATAACATCATGTCTAAGCCCGTAGGCCGAATCAAGTCCAAAACATGAGCTAAACACGTGCTCGGTGGCTAAACGCCTCAAAAGAATATGTACAGAAAAGAGTGGGTAAGAGAAAGAACACCCACTCAAGTCCCCTGGTGCTCCGGGTGGTCACCATCGAGAGGAAGGTCCGGAAGATCCTCGGGCTCCTCAACTAGATCTGGTCAATGCAAAACCAGTGGGGTCAGACCCCCAATAGCAAGTACCACAAAGGAAGCCAAACTATGAACTAAAACCAGCATACAATTCATAGCAACGGATAGAGACAAAAATAAGTAAAGGCAAATCGAGACTCGTGCGCTACCAATGCACTTATCCCGAGAATAGGAAAGACAATAAGTAAAGCAACATGTAGCATAAAGTAAAGGACATGTGACATGATGTAAACTGTGTACATGTAAGGAAAAAGGAAGCATGTGAACATGAAAGATAAACTAGACATGTGAGCATGTTAAATAACTGGAGCATGTGAGCATGTGGTGAAGCCAAGCATGTAGTAGAAAGAATAGCATGTGAGGAATGACAGGAAGCTAAGTACTGCAATAAGATAAACTGGAGCAAGACTAGACTAGACAAGAATGGACTCCATCCATCAATCACGGCCAAGCAATGATTACGGCTTAATACTTTAGCTAACTAGGGTTGTCACAATCTAATTACTAACAAATGCAAGTCTGAGAATTCCAAGTCCGGTTACCTGCCTGCTGCCACCTATTGGTCATGCCGGGAAGTGATTACAAGTGTGACTTTGTGCTCCCACGCGACGGTGAAGCTGGGAGAGTGCTCATCTCGACGGATAGCTCCAAACCCTTAAATTAAATGTTATAACGACCTAGACCAAAGGCAACAGGTAACTAGGAAATCCTCCCCACCCATGTTCTAATGATCAATCTAGTTATATAATCCTTACCATTTTCTTGGATTCTGGGTGTGGCATTCCGCAGAATCCATCCTAGACATGAGCATGCAAGACTGGACAAGACAAACAAGATTGTGCACTATAACAAGCCACAACAAGACATGACAATATCAAGGCAAGAGTGCGCTACGACGAGCCACTATCAAGGAGCTAGACATGTACTAGAATC
>JANAVB010013231.1:15000-60531 GCA_029216955.1 Iris pallida
TACACCGTATAGCTAATTGTATCATGTGCCTTCATCTAGATATTTATAGTCTAGGGGAACTTGGAGGGTACTCCCTTGCTTGAGCTTAAACTACATCTCTTTAAAAGGTAGGTCTACCTACCTGCAAACTGACCGTAGATTAGATGATGATGAATTTTCCTTAGAATCAGATAACCCATTTTCTCCTTGATCTTAAACCAAACAAACATAGAACTACGAAAATTGTGCGACATTTAACCATTGAAATATATGTCATGCTATAGATGCAAAACTCATCTGTGTTTTGAGAAACTGTATAACTAGTCAACAGATTCAGTTTATATATGGTAGGTATGTAGGGAGGGGGGGGGGGGGGGGGGGGGGGGGGGGGGGAGGGAGGGAGGTAGGCGAGGGAATTATATGTTGGTGCGTAGAATTATATGTTGCTGAAAGAGTGAGATAGATGGGTAATTTAGGAGTACTAGTCTTGAAGCATAATGCATATGGGGGAAGGCAATTAAATGAACTGATAGTTAATTACTGCTGCCATTTCTTTTAGTATTCTGGTGCTCCCTTTTGTTATTCTAATTTGATTTGCAGCTGTAAACTTACAAATGAATATGCCAAGTGTTTTGTAATTGGAGATTCTTTGATACTTTTAACATAAATCTAAATGAACCTAAAGTTAAATAGGGTAAATCTCAGGAAACTCTCAAGACACTTTGGCGCTTATCAGGTAATTCACCCTAATGTTTAAACTCATCATTTCTTCACTTATTCCTTTTGGTGGTAACATTCTATCTATTTTTTTTAGAGAAAACATACTATCTATTTTTAAAGGACAAATATACGGCTAGTTTTGTATAAGAACATAAATTTCAAGTATACAAGAAACTTCTGGAAACAGAATATTCCAAGGATTATTCTAGGAAACTCTAGAACCTAGATATTTATAAGGAGGTTTCTAGAACATCTAGAAAGTTCATGAGTCTTCGTGAAAGATTCCGAGTCTTCCAGAGGATTCCACCGTCTTCTAGAATATTCCTGAGTCTTCCAGAGGATTCCACCATCTTCTAGAAAGTCAGCATAATCCCGCTCCGTGTAAAACAATAAAAAGTTTAAATATAAGAAAACTGATGTCTCCTCTCTACTACTTCATCTATCTCCATCGCTACTGCTTTCCCTCTCCTTGCTCTGGACCCCTGCTTCCTCCATCTTCCTCCTAGCTCCCCCTTTCAAAACTCCCATCTTCCTTCACCTCCCAAAGCTTCTCTCTCTTCATATTCCCTTGCCATATGTGCGTTGCGGCCTGCATCCCTTTTCCTTCCTCATGCCATTTCTTGTACTGCTATACTGCTGACTGCAGAATCCGACAATGAGAGGGAATGAGGAAGTGGATGTAATAGGGGGCGCTGCTGGATCATGGCAGCCGGAAGCAGGGAGGAGTGTGGGGGAAGTTGGAAGAGGACTTCTGTTGTAATATGTTTTTATCTATTTATTTATTTACAAATTTTTATTTATTTTTAATATAAAGTTCAATTGAAGACATTTTGGTATTTTCCATCGTTTTTAACAAAATGTTGACGACATGTTGCAGAGAAATTGAGGAGTGTAAATGTTAGTGGTTTACTTTCACAACTCCTTTCTTCACCTCCCAAGTCTTCTTCCTCTTCCTATTCCCATGCCACAAGTGTGGTGCGGCCTGCATCCCTTTTCCTCCTTCCTCATGCCATTTCCTATACTGTTGTACCGCTGACTGCAGAATTTGACAATGAGAGGGAATGAGGAAGTGGAGGGAACAGGGGGAGCTGTGGGATCTGTCATGGTAGCTGAAAGCAGGAGGAGCATGGAGGGAAATGGAAGAGGACTTCCTTTACAAATTTTATTTATTTATTTACAAATTTATTTATTTTAAAATAAAGTTCAATAGAAGACATTTGGTATTTTCAACCTTTTTTGTATGATTGTTGATGAGACACAGAGAAGTTGATGAGCTTAAGTGTTAGTGGTTTACCTGGTAAATACTAAAATGTTGGGTGCTGCCTTTAAATTTGACACAAGACCTATAGGGCAACCTTAGATGGCTTAATTCACAAATTTGTAGGTTGTTTAGCGAGTCCAATTATCAAGCACTATTAACTAACAATTTTGCACTAATATGATCTAGTGATATTTATAACTTACAATGAATTTAAGAACCCCTGTTAGGGTTTACCGAAGGGGCATGGAGTCGAATCCATATTATTATAACGTCCTATTATTGCTTCAAGGAATAAAACACGAGTCCAAGCCTTTCCTCCTAGATCTATTGGTCAACTGTAACCCAATATGGTTCTTGAACGTGGTAGATGATTGGGTTTGTATAATGCTGATTTTCTAACTAAAGTGCAATATTTTTATTTGGGACTTGGGGTGTTGATGGTGCAATGGGTTGACTTGGCTTTTCCTTGATATGGGTTTGCATTTGAGGAGATTAAGGGTTGTTGTGGTAGTCTCAGCAAGGAAGGAAAGATAGGGATGGTTTGGTCAGATTGCGGTAGCCAATATGGGAAGAGAGGACTGCTATGGTTCTAGAGAAAGTGAGGAGTCTTTATGTCTTGTTGGCTTGCGGTCAGAAGGTGGCAGCTGTTGCTGGGTTCTGTAGGGGGGCGTGGAACAAACACAGACAGGAGAAGGCAAGGTTTCAGGTGTCAACCAAGCTGGGCGAGGAGAGGCTCTCAGGTTCTGTAGGTGTGGGCTGCAAGTAGCAGAACTTGGGAGGGTTTTTTGGGGGGGGGGGGGTTCTATATTACGACAACAACAATAGTAAATATAAGGGAATAAGACAGAAGATTGAATTTAGGATTAAGGTAAGGGTTTTATAATATAAAGAAAAATAATCCAATTAATTAGTTAATAGGCATCTCACGGTGAACTCAATAGAACTCTCAACTCTTAATGGAATAAAAAAAGAACCTTAAATTACTTATTGAAATCAAATAATAACCCTAAAAGAGGGGTTAAATAGGGTTCGGGCTGAAGTAATGTCCAATTAAAAGAATAAATGAATATTAAACACAATTAATGTAATGCCAAGGCAAGTAAATGAGAGTAATAAATTCACAACTTAGACAGAAGGATGATTTATACTGGTATTCCTACTTTGGACAGTTGAGTCCGGGCACTTCTCTGCATAATCGAGAAATTTTACTGTCAAGACTTGAATGGGCCTTCCACCTTTACACCTGCAACTTCGAGACTTGTCATCTGGCCTTTCTTACACAATCTGTAAGAGGGTTCGCCCTTTTTTATGGGAGTCCTCACCCTAATATGGAGAGTCCAATTTCAACTTCCCCGTACAAGGAATTCACTTTTTACAAAGATAGTTTTGACCTCACACACAAGATGAACATCTCATTTTGATACTACATATCTCACTCGGAAAATATGACATTTCGAAGCTTTGGGTTTCAGTAAGAGAGAAACAAATGTCTCAGGAGAGACCTTTAGGGTTTTGAAAGTCGGAGAAGCAAGAGATTGCTCTAGAAAGAGTATATGGGGCTCTATTGAGCCCCCAAGGACATATTTCCAAAAACATGTATTGTACTAAGACAAGAATACAGGCAAATTGGCATGGCTGTATTTATTGCTACCGTGCAGTATGTACCATTAGAAAATACTTTTCTGACTCGTACTGCTACTTTGGCGGTATGTATTGCAAGAATCAAATTTCAGCTCTGTTTCAACATGTATCGTTCGACTTCGATCGTGATTTGACATATTTATTTCGTTGTTTTGACCTTGTGATTTGAAGGAAAAACTCTGTTCACATGAAAATTACCGTATTGAAGTTAATCCAACCCAAGTTGAATTATATCAAAAGGAGTTCTGTAGATCTAGTTACAATCTAGTTTATAGATCTAGTTACAGCTTCTTTAGTGAACATGTGTCAGACTGGGCATCAACATGTTCTGTTTTGCAATGCAATTCTATTGTTGATATCTTTTAAAGTTTGGAAGATATTTGAATCATAGTTTGCAGTTTCGGACGATACGGCCGATATCGATACTTGGCATATCTCGATCCGATACCGATCGATACCCGTTACTGACCAATACCATCATTAGGGGTCTTTTTTCCGGTCAATTCGACAAAGAAAATTGAACAAAAAAAACCAATCAATAAGGATGTGAAAGCAGTAAAAGAAGAAAACTTATCCATCGCATGTAAACCAATCGGCAAGGATGAGTACTATTTTATTCATTTTTAGAACTACTAAGAAACAATACTTAAAATTATGTCTAAATGTATAAATATATTTTCTAAAATGTATTAGTAATTATTTGTGTCCCGATATCAAAAGTTTCGATACTCCGATCCGAAATTGCCGATACTGTCGATATCACCGATCTTGATACTCATAGGAGGAATGGTATGATACCGATTCCGATACTATGAACCTTTACATGAAATATAAGTTTGAAGTCTAGTTTCCAAATAGTCAAACATTCTCGCAAAATATTATTTTTTAACCCAGAGATGCTTGAAACCGTGCATAGGTATCAAGTTTTGCTAGGTTGAATGAGAGAACTCTTTTATGTTTTTTTTTTCTTTATTGTTATTTGTCTTAGTTTTAGATCTACATCTGAAAACTTCTATGTACAAGTATACCCTCTCCAATATATTGTTTTTTTTTTCTTTTTCAAATTAAACTATGTTAATTATTATTAAGCCTAGTTCTCAACATGGCAGTTTTTTTAGAACTTCTCAAAATTCCTATCCCCTAAAAAATCGTAGCCGCTACCGTCCCTTCTAGAAACCGCCTTCTCTAACTCGAACCTAAAAACCCAAACTTCGGTTTCCTCCTTTCTTCCAACGAAACCTTAACTTATTCTTATTATTTCCTTTATATACCCTAGCACTTACAGCCACCATACAATCCTTGCTTAGACATTGTCCTTCCAGTTATATATTGTATCCACCAGTCCTGACCTCTATTTGTGCCAGTTTTGCTCCAGATCTCTGACGCTCTACATCGATCTTAGGCAAACATCCTACCGGTACACACAACTCCTCTCAGTTAGCCAGCCATTCGTCTCTTAGATTTAGGCGTTGGTTATCCCTCTCTTCTATCCCAGGTGACGGTTCTTTCCTCTCTCTGATCACATATAGCTAGGCACCTCCTCTCGGATCTCAGGCGCCAATTCTTCCCCGCGCCAATTCTTCCCCCTCTCTGATCTCGGTCAACAACTCTCTATTGGTCACTGCTCCTCTTAGCCCCCAACTACAATAGCAACCATCCAACTCCTCCATAACTTCCATCCGGCCAACTCACGTATGAAAATTCTCACCATATGTGTGCTATTTTATGGAACTTATTTCCAAAATCTAATATTTATCCCATCTCTCTCATTGCCCATTCTTACCCTAACCATCTTTTAATATCAACCATCGTAACTCCACCATCTCTTTTAATCTCAACCGTCATAACTCCTTAATTTTTTCGCCTTTTCTTTCTCCTTTAGCCTCCATCCTACACCCAAACCACTCATACTCAACACTTAATCATGACCTTGGGCCAGGTGCAACTCGGACGGGTTCGGTCGGGCTTGAGGTCAACCCAAGCCCAACCGATGAATCATAAGCCTAGCCCGAGCTTGAGCCCGACCCAA
Source organism: Iris pallida (assembly GCA_029216955.1). Taxonomy (NCBI): domain Eukaryota; kingdom Viridiplantae; phylum Streptophyta; class Magnoliopsida; order Asparagales; family Iridaceae; genus Iris; species Iris pallida. The sequence goes on from JANAVB010013231.1 coordinate 20,631, forward strand.
CCTCAGGTTCAACATATGAAGCCCAAGACCAAGCCCGGAGGGTCGGGTTGGTCTCGGGTCCATCGAGTTTATCGGGGTCTAATATTATATTTACATTTTTTAAACAAGAGTAATATTAAATATATAATCAAATAACAATCAAGTCTCAATCATTACAAAATAAAACTGAAATGAGATTTAGAATAAAGAATTGAAGAGTTTGGGTGGAAAAATTTAGGTTTAAACTTCTTATTTAAGAAGTATGAAACTATATATATATATATATATTATATATATATATATATATATATATATATATATGTGTCGGGTTTCGTGTTCGTTGGGTAACCCAACACATGAACCCAAGCCCAACCCGATTTTTTATCAGGTTTGTAGAGTAAAATAATAGGATAGATTATTAATGAAGGGGAGTTACATATAAATAGGAGAGGCTAACCTCTCTCTCTCTTTTGTTCTAGGCAATGTGGGACTAAAGTCCACTATTAATATTATTAATATACTCAACACCCTCCCTCAAACTGGAGCATAGATGTTAATCATGTCCAGCTTGTTACATAGAAATTGAACCAGAGGACCCGAAAGATGTTTCGTGAATATATCAACTATATGATCACCGGTCCTCACATGGTAAAATTTTATAATTCCTTTTGTATACTCATCACGGACAAAGTGGATGTCGATTTCAATATGCTTTATTCTTTCATGAAATACAAGATTGGTAGCAATATGGATAGCAGACTGATTATCACACCACATATCTGCTGTGTCGATCCTACTTCTTCTCCCAATTCTTATAGAAGATGTTTCATATGAAACACATCTGCTGTGCCATGAGCAATGGCTCGATACTTTACTTCTGAACTTGAACGGGCTATTACATTCTGCTTCTTGCTCTTCCACGATACCAAGTTTCCACCAATGAATACAGAGTAGCCAGACATAGACCGTCGATCTATCAGACTTGCACCCTAGTCAGCATCAGTAAATCACTCAATACGAGTGTGTCCATGATTATCCATTCGAATTCTTTTTTATGAATTCTTGACTAGATAGCACATGATTCTGAAAATTGTCTGCCAGTGTGGAACTCTTGGAGAAGCCATAAATCTACTTGCAATACTAACTGCGAAAGAGATGTCCGGACGAGTCATGACTGCCAAGTAGTTGAGTTTTCCAACTACTCGTCGATACTGATCTGGATTGGTTATCAGGACCCCCTCGTCTGGAAGTAACTTAGCCCATGGATCCATATGCGAGGTTGCTCCCTTGGCTTGCCTCATTCCTGCATCATTCAGGATAATCCAGTACATACTGTTTTGAAATATTACAATGTTCCGCTTATCCCATGTGACCTAAATATCCAAGAAATAGTTCAATGATCTCATATCCTTGGTTTGAAATTGTTCTCCAAAAAACTTCTTTCGACCTGCAATACCCTGGCTGTCGTCTCCCGTGATTACAATATCATCAACATAGACACCCAGTAGTATCCTTCCAGCTGATGTCTGTCGGTAGAATACTGAATGATCCTTCTTTGATTGACACATGCCAAACTAGATAACAACATACGTAAATCGACCAAACTACGCACGATGTGATTGTTTTAGACTATAGAGGGTCTTCCGCAGATGACACACTTTATCCTCCCTTACAATGAATCCGGAAGGTTGCATCACATATACTTCTTTATCAAGATCCCCGTGGAGGAAAGCGTTCTTGATATCCAGCTGAAGCAATGGCCAGTCATAGCGAACAACCAAGGCCAAAAGTACACGAACAGACGTCATTCTGGCAACGGGAGAGAAAGTCTCAAAATAACCTTTACTATATGCCTGAGAATATCCTTTGGCCACCAGACGAGTTTTTAGGCGATCAAGAGAGCCATCTGGTTTTACCTTGATCGTGAACATCCATTTACAACCTGCTGTCTGTTTACCGAGTGGTAAATCGACCAAGTCCCAAGTATGATTTTTTCGGAGAGCTTTCATCTCCTCGTTCATAGCAACACGCCAACCGAGATGTTTAAGACCCTCCTCAGCATTTTGGGAATCTGAATCCCATCAATAGTAGCCACCAGAGACCGAGTGTGACTTGTAAGTCCTTTGTAGCTGTCAGCATACAAGGGATGATCACGACATGCACGACGAGGACGAGCTGTAGGCGGAGCAGGCAGGGTTGCTGGTAGAATAGGCAGAGCTGCTGGTGGAATAGGTGGAGGCAAATCAGTAGAGCCAGAGAAGGATGACTCTGTAGGCATCATTGGCAATGTTTGTGTAGGTGACGTCGGCACAGACTGAATTGGTGCCTCCGGACCATTGGACCGAAAAACTGGCTCGGTAGGGGAGGGCACCCGTACGGGAGGCTGTTGTGTTTGATCATGGAATATCAATAAATTCTCTTCTAGATAAACTTGGGGAACCGAATCCGTTAAAAGGCAGGTAAAAAAGTCCTTCCTTTTCTTCGAACTCTCCCCAATCCAAAATCCTTCTGGAAGTGGAGGAAATTCGGTTTCAACAAAGTTAACTTCCCGAGTAAAAAAAAAAAATCTCTTTAAGAGGAAAAAAGCAGCGATACCCTTTCTGATCTTTAGGATACCCAAAGAAAATATATTGTATTGTCTTAGGATCTAATTTAGAAAGAGTTGGGTGGGTATCCCGAATATAGCATAAGCAGCCAAAATTTCTGAGAGGCAGAGAAAATGGCTCTCATCCTGGATATAGCCTAGAAAATGGAGTATTACCATTGAAAACTGACGATGACATGCGATTAATAAGATAACAAGCGGTAATAACCGCATCCGACCAAAATCTCTTAGGAGCACGTGCTTAAAACATAAGAGCACGTACTGTTTCCAAGAGATGGCGATTCTTGCGCTCAGCCACACCATTCTGTTGTGGTGTGTACGGACAAGAAGTTTGGTGAATGATGCCATTGCGGGCCAGATGACTATCGAGCTCACGAGACAAATACTCACGACCATTGTCACTCCGAAGAATTTTAATAGGAACACCAAATTGTGTTTTGATTTCGGCATAAAAAGTGCTCCAAATATTAAATAATTTGGAATAATTTTTCATCAGATAAACAAAAGTAACACGTGAGTAATCATCAACAAATGTAACAAAGTACTTAAAACCCATTATTGATTCAACTGGACAAGGTCTCCATATATCATAATGCACCAACTCGAAAGGAGCAGATTCAAATTTATTATGACTCACCAAATATGGAATCCGGTGATGCTTAGCTAAATTGCACGACTTACAATGAAAAGAACTAGGAATATCTAAAGAGGGGTACCTTTTCTGGAGAACTTGAATTGATGGGTGGCCTAACTGACCATATAACTTGAAAGGATTGAGCTTCATGCCGGCACAGATAACAGAAGAAGGTACGTCAAACAGGTACAAGCCTCCAGCCACATGCCCCTTACCGATAGTCTTTCCAGTCTTTAGGTCCTGAAAAATACAACCATCAGGAAAAAAATGTTACCGAACAACGCATGTCTCGAATAATCTGACTAATTCAAAGTAAACTGAACGGATTTTCAGGTGTAGGTACGACAGAATTGAGTGATAGTCCGAAAGAAAGACGAGCACTTCCACGTCCACGGACTGCTAGTGAACCACCATTGACAACAGTAATGTGAGCAGACGCACCAGAGTTAAGCACCCATTGCTTTGACTTGATTAGACATGTTGCCGAGTACTCTGTTGTGGATCCCGATGTGGATACATCACCATGACGTTGAGCTTGGAACTTAAAAAAATTTGTATATGATTCTGCAATTATTTGAACATATCGAATGCCATCATCAGGAGCATCTGATATAACATTGACGGCATGAGCTTTAGGACACTGCCACAGGAAGTGACCATGCTGACCACAGTTGAAGCATGTGCGCGGTCTTCCTCCATCACGACCGCCATTGCCTCGGCCCCCATCACGACCAGCATTTCGGCCACTACATCGTCCACCACGAGCAGTACCAAGAGCAGAGCGATTAGCATGAGCATCACCCCGAGTGGTCTCAACGACTTTTGCTGCTCGAAGTACACGATTATGAGCTTCTAACAGAGACGGAACATCTGATCCAGCAATGATCTGAGACCGAGTAGAGTCCGCATCAGGACGGAGAGAGGCAAGATATGCCATTACATGAAGCTGCTCACGTTGAGCCCTTGCTTCATTGATATCCGCTGTTAGAGGTAATACTCGGTCTATCTCATCAGTTATGACCTTAAAGGCCAAAAATGGTCCTTATGAGATTTGTCTCCTTGATTTGCTCGATATAACCCAACGATCGAGTCGTAGATACGAGACAAACCGCGTTTATCATCAAATGTCGCCGCCATGACCTCCAATAATTTCTTCACGGAATCCGTATTCTGAACCATGTCTTCCACCGATGGTTCCATTGAATTCAACTGTGTAAACAGTCGACTATCATCTGTCTCCCATGCTAAAAAATGAGATCATTTTCTGCTGGAGGGTTGTCAGTCAGATGTTTGGACAACCGTATTCCTCGAAGCGTCTTCTCGACCTTTTTCTGCCATATCGAGTAGCCCTCTGGTCCGTCCAACCGTCGATCAACAAGTCGAATCGATAAAATCGTCGTGCTAGGACTTGTTGGTCCCGCCATACTAGTGTCTGTAGCACTACTATTCGTCGTAGTGTCTGTCATCCTTCAGGATTCCTGGTTCGACTGTCGATTTGATCTTTTGAACTTGATCACAACAACTCTACCACTGCCCTAGTAACGTGGCTAGAACCGGCACATACATAGGAAGTAGAGAGGAAAGTGGATCACACAAGCTATAACAGAGAGGTAACCCAAGTTACCCTGTGGTAGATCTTGATGTGAAGATCAAGTAAGGAAAGAAACAAAGATTCACGCAAGACAAGCACCTTGTCTGCTCTTTGTTAAATTTTCGATGCCAACTTTGGAGGTCAGAGGTTCCAGCAAACACCCGACGATGTCTACCCTCTGAGGATCCAAGGCAATGTTTAAGGCAGAGGTTCCTGCAAACAAAGCATTGTTTACCCTCTAAGGATTGCAACATATATATATATATATATATATATATATATATATATATATATATATTTGAACTAGGTTAAGGTTTAGAGGGGTTGGGCGGCGACTGGTGGAAAGAAGCAAGGGTTAGGGTTTTGCTCATGATCCATGGGAGGGGGTTGTCGGGAGTGGGGAGGGGGGGTTGGGGTTTGCCGGGGGGAGTGGGGGGCAGCAGCAGCAGCGCTGGTAGGCGGGGGTCGCCGGGGAAGGGGTGGTCGTTGGAGGAGGGGGGGGGTCGCCGGGTGGGGTGGGGGTCGCTGGGGGGGATTGGGGGGGGGGGGGGCAACAGTAGGGGCGGAGGTGGGGAGGCAGCAGTGAAGGGGGGTCAGGGTTAGTTTTTTTTGTGGAGAAAGAGGGGTGGATGGGTTATGGCTCTGATACCATGTAGAATAAAATAATGGGATAGATTATTAATGAAGGGGAGTTACATATAAATAGGAGAGGCTAACCCCTCTCTCTTTTGTTCTAGGCAATGTGGGACTAAAGTCTACTACTAATATTATTAATATACTCAACAGGGTTCAAATATTTTAACCCGAATCCGAGCCCGAACCCGAACCCGAGTATCTTCAACTCTAACCCAACCCATTAACGGGTTTACTCAATCGGGTTCGGATTTAGCCCATCCGAGTTGCACCCCTAGGCCACGCCCAACTCTCAACTGATAGCTTTGATATTCAAGCTCTTCTCTGTTGCTCTACTTTTGTGGTGATTTGTAGCTCCTCCTCGTCTTTAGGGGTTATTCTCTAACACCAATTGTGACCGTCTTCGACATCTACTAGTCTTTCTCATGGATTATGATGTACTACATATCCTTTCGACTGCCACATTCTGGCTACATTAAAGGCATCAAAGGCTGGTTTCTTCTTTTGATACTCGAGATGTTGGTCGTCATGGTAACCATGCCACATTGTACTGTTTTCACTGTAGTTGATACTCGAGATGTTGGTCGTCATGGTAACCATGCCACATTATACTGTTTTCACTGTAGTGATGTGATGACTTCTCTTCACACTACATTTGATACAATGTTCTAAAATACGTTAAAAACGGTGCCTAGATGGCGCCTAGATGCTATGTGGCTACCCACTACTAGGCGCTTAGATGTTAAAAATCGGTTCTTATGCGGCGCATAGGCGCTAGGCTTCTGCTTGCCGCATAACGGCTGCCTAGAGATTTCTATAACATTGATCTTGTAAGCCAGATATCTACTCCAATTGTTGCCTCAACTACTTCTTCAACTCTTTAAGCCATGTGGTTGTATTGCCTATTGATACTTGCTTCATCGACTAGGGAGCCACCGATCATATTACTTCATGGCGTATCTCTTTATGCTACTTTTTTCTTTATATATTACGATGGCTAATAGAGAATCGCTATCGATTATTTTAGCTTTAGTATAGTGTCGTTTAACATCTTAGTTACAAATTCTCAACGTTTTTTGTGGTTTTTGACTTCACTTTAATCTTGTATCGGTGAGTCATCTTCCGTAGGTTCACAATTGCTTGTATCAGTGAGTTCTTACGTAGATTCACAATTGTTGTCACTTTTTCTCCTTCCTGGCCAGAAATTTCCAGTCATGTTGTTCTTGTTGAAGACCGTGAGCTAATGTGTTATATGGATTAGATGTCGAGTCATACATACTCTTTTGTCTCAAGTACTGAATGGCGTCTACTTGACCATCCTTCTCTCTCCATTCTTCAAAATATGCTTATACTCAACAAAATGATGTGACTGGGTGCAAGAATTAACATTTACTTGGGATGGCTCGTTCCCTAATTATTCATATGGATCTTATGCATAATTATTGGAACTTTGCCCTCCTTATATTTTGTCATCTTGTTAATTGTATGTCTTCTACCGTACTCAACCACTAATTTTCCTTGTGTATTCCTTTTTCGTCTCTAGAGCTATTTTTAGTGGTTCCGAAAGTACTGGTTGCACCTCTTATATTCATCATTTGGATTTTGATAAACTATCTTCTTAGGCTTCGAAATATATTTTCTTGGCTATTCTCAGACTTAGAAAGGCTATGTATGCTACTCTTCTTATGGACCTATGAGATAATAACAATTGTTGACATTCAACTCCAATTTTCACTACCTTCTTCTCCACCATTGTGAGCCTCCTAGTCCTCTTATTTTCCTTGGTGAGCCTCCATTTGTTCTACTATAAAGACTCAGTAGTCTGCTTTATCTCCTTAGCCACCTCGGCCCTGCTAGAGCATTAACCTCAACACGATATGATACTAACTCTTACTACCTCTATTTCTGTCCTCGAGGATCTTTCAATTACTTTGCGTAAGCAATAACACACTTCTACTATGCATCCTATTACAAACTTTATTGTTTACCACCCATTCACTCCTTTATCCAATTTTTTTTTTTTTTTTTGCTTTCATCTATCTCTCACACGATGGTACACATGGCATATCAATATCCCGATTGGTGAGCTCCTAAGGATGAGGAGATGCATACCTTATGGTCGAATGCTACTTGAAATCTCGTTCCTTGACCTTCAGGACACTCTTGCATGAGCTGTTGATGAGTGCTTACGGACGTAATTTGGATGGCTCTTTTGAGCATTTAAAGGACTGTCTAGTTGCTTGTGGATTTAACCGGCAATGTGACATTAACGTAAGAAGCTAAGCACAATGTCATTGGGCTTTTACTATCTATTGCCATTCATCGTAGACGACCATTGCACCAACTAGGTATCAAGAATGTCTTGCTTAATGGTGACATGATTAAGGCTATCTACATCTAACAAACCTCGGGCTTATGAGACTGCAGGGAACTCTCGTGTGTCATCTACGAAAACCTGTTTATGGTTTCAAGCAGTCTTCTCAAGTTTGATTTGACGAGTTCAATCAGATGGTTTAGAATGGTTTTACTCGTAGTATTGTCAATTCCTCTCTTTATTCACTACGAACTCAGGGTATCGTGGTCCTTCTAGTTTATGTGTACGACATTATTATTATTGAAGATGACCATACTGGTATTGCCAAGTCAAGGCATATATGTTTGCTAATTTTCTTACCAAAGACCTTGGTCCCTTATGTTATTTCTTAGGCATTGAGGTTGCTCGCAAGGGTGATTTTCTTCTTATGACTTAAACATAAATATTATCTTGATCTTCTAAAGTACTCTGGATTCTTTATATGTAGACCCACTAATAGTCCTACGGAATTAAATCTGAAGCTCTCCAAAGCACCTTCAACTCTCTTTTATCCAGTCCAAATATGTATTGCCAGCTTGTAGGTAAGCTCATCTATATGATAGTCACTCACCCTGATATATCTTTTGTTATGACATTCTTAATCAATGTACATAGTCATCGTGGATCTCCCATTTTCAGGGAGTTTAACAAATTTTTCAATATCCGAAGTGCCTGGCCAAGGACTTGTCAACGAGTCTCTCTTCTTTATTTTTCTTCTAGCATATGTTGATGCCAATTATGATAGGCTTGTTGATAATCGTGGGTTGACGATCTAATTATGTACTTTTTAAGAGGCAATCTTATTAGTTATTACGTGGTACAATATGAAGCAAATTGTTGTAGTCCGTTCCTCGGTTGAGGCCGAATATTGCTCGATGGCTTATGCGGTTTCCGAGCTTACATGGCTCAAGAGCTTTCTCTCTGATCTAGGTGCATTCTTTCATCTCCGAATTTTCTCTCTATTGTGACAATAATAGTGTGATTCACATTGCTTAGAATCTAACCTTCCATTAGCGCATAGAACATATTGAAGCCGATTACCATTTACTCGGGAAAGGTCAAGCTCCACGATATCGGGCTTTACCATGTTCCAATTTCATCTCATGTGGCCGACATATTCACCTAGTCTTTGCCTTGGTCGTTCTATTTTCACTTAATGGACTTGCTTGACATCTTCACCATTTTGTCGGGTAGGGTAGGAGATAACTCATTTTTTTATATTACTTTATTGTTATTAGTCTTTGCTTTAGCATCAGAAAACGCCTAGGAAGGATACATACCTCTATATAGCGTACTTTCTTTTTCCTAAATAAGAGAAGCACATTATCATTGAGCCAACTTCTCAACATAGGTCAAATTCATATATATATCCCATATATCCCATATTTATGAAGCGATATGCAGAGTAAGGGTGGCAATTTGAGCTCCACCAGCCAAACCAATATGGGTCAAGCCTTAACGGTTCACCCATTTAACCCGTTCAATGAAAGCGTCAGGTTCTGCTCTAGAATGTAACCCGTTTGACCCACATATGACCCGTTTAATAAAATACAATGAGTCTCAATCCATATACATGCTTGTTGGTATTAGACCTCGTGCCACCAGCAAACCCACAAAATGGTAAGTAACCATTAACTGTTAGTTGCTACCTGACATGCTAATACTTGGTCTTCACAAAACCCAACGAAATTAAATGTTACAAAATAAATTTTCCATGTGGCTCTATGTATTCTTCCCCGTTCTCATGGCTACCTTTAATAACTTTAAAGTGAGGTCTCTTAAGTGTAAAATTGTGTTTCCATCCTATCTCCACTTGAAGTCCATTTTCCATTGCTCTGCAAGTTTGACATCTCTTTAATCTGATAGAACATTAATATAAAAAAGATGTATGATTTCAATATGTATGGCCTATGAATCATCTCATAAAAGGCAGTATGATAAAGTATTAATATTTATATATAGAGAGCGCTTCGGGTCAATAGAAACTGAGGGGAGCGGCAATGAGGAGGAAGGAACGAATTTATGTAAGTAACCAAAATAATTAATTCTATACCCCTCCTAACCACTCTCAGATTCCCTTAAGCTTCACTTAACTCCATAATTCCTTAACAATCTTGTCCTGTAGATTGCAGTCAAAACCTTTGCTTATGGGTGAGATTCTCTTCCTCAAAACCTTTCCAGAATGATGAATGATCTCCTGCCTCTTCTTGCCGCCTCCACTGCAGCACTCCCTATCTCTGACCAATATTATTGCATCTGAAATCCAAATATTCTTTTGGGGGCTTGCTCGTACCATAATGTCCTGACGAGGCTGCTTCTTACTATGATGATGGGGCACAAAAGATAAAACATGTGTTGAAGACTCTGCTGGAAAAGACTTGAGTTACTGTAGGGGTAACTGTAGAGTAGATGGAGGCTCATCAGGAAATGTAAGTAGCCGAGGAGTCTCCACTCATGGAGGAGGAGAAGATGAAGCTGAGGAAAAGTTGCTGCTGTTCGAGAAAGTAACGTCGGTACGTTTTTTTAATCATATGGAGAAAAGCATACATAGGTTTTCGGAGTCCGAAAATAGAAAACGTCCCGAAAATAGAAAACAAAACTTAGTAGCCTGCAAAGATAGTTTGTTGGTGCCCAGACGAGATAATTGATATAACATGTGCAACCAAATACTTTACACTTCACTGAGAATAGTTCCTTAGAAGGAAAGAAAGGAGAATATAGACTGGTGGTCAAGTATAGCTGAAGGCATGCGATTAAACATTTAACACATTGTTAGAAATGCGAAGTTCCAATAATAGCAAGGAACGTCATCTGAATAAGCAAGGAGCGGACCGCCTCAAGTAAATGTTGATTCATGTATATGATCACACCATCTTGCTGAGGAGTATAGGAGCATGACGTCTGATGAATAATCCCAAGAGTGTCATATATACCCAGAAAGTCCAGGCTGAGATATTCATGAGCATTATTGGTGTGAAAAGTCCTGATTGAAGCACAGAATTGGATACAGATTTTGTTGGTGAATGTTTGAAAAGTTTTCAGAATGATCTCAAAGCAAGAAGAGCTAGGTTATTTAAGAATGATCATTGATAAGTGTAGTAAAATAGTGAAATTTGTATTAAGTCGTCAAATTGTAAGGGCCTTATTTATATGAATGTACCAAAGAATAAATAGTTGTTGTGCATAAAGTAGGATTCATGATGTTTCCTCATAAAAAAAAATGCATGTCTCAAATGTGAAGTCCGACAGATAATTTTGGTCATCTTTTTAATAGTAGAGATGGGAGGACGTCCAAGTCGACAATGCCAATTGGTAGTTCATATAAAAACGAGAACAAAAGGTGGACAATCGAGTCTGTATAGTCCATCAAGTGCACAACCTTCCAAACTAGATCTTAATTACGATAATCCGTAGCCACAGAGGAATCAGAAAGGTAATAGAGGTGTTATGATCACGAGTGAGACAACTTACTGGAATAATACTGGAAGTGGAGACCAGGAACTGTAAGAACATATTGAAGATGGAGATTTGAAGTAAGTAGTTTTCAGCCTGAGCTAATAACTAGTGTAGATTTCCCATTAGCCAATAGCCACGATGATATATTTGGAAAATGAGTATCGATCGAAGATGTCGGCAAAGTCGAGGATCCAAGAGGAAAAACGAGAGAAGCATACTGTCTTGGCAACCTCTAGTAGATTGAGAACAATTACGCTGACATGCACAACATCTTGTATCAGAAGATGTAGAAGTCATAGAAGAACATCCACGGATAGAGAAATCCATTAGAATCGGCGAGGAGAATGCGAACTAGTAACGATGACATCAAGAAAGTAATAAAGTGTATGTCCCTTAAGAGATGATATAGAGATGCTAAGCATCAAGAGGAGAGGTGGCCGAGGATCCTATCAAAAACACGAATTCCTAGAAATCATCAATCTGCAATCCAGTGTTCTAAATTTCGGTCTAGACGGCCGCCTAGGCGCTAAGCAGCCGTCGGCCGCACCGAAAACCCCCTAGACGGGGTTCCTAGGCGGATTTTGGCCTAGGCGGCCTATTCGGCCAAATTGATTTTTAAAAAATTTCAAAAAAAATAAAAATAAAAATTCATATTTGATATTTTGAATTAAAATTTTTTTTAAAAACAAAACTTTACTTACATCCTCCATCTCCGGCGGCGGCGGCGGCGACGGAGGCGGCGGCAGCGGCGGCGACGGAGGCGGCGGCGGCGGCTGCTATATGAATGGGGGTGGAGAGTGGTGGAGAGAGGAGAGTGGTGGGGAGAGTGGTGGAGAGAGACTGGAGAGCGGTGGGGGGAGGAGAGGAGTGGGTTTGTATGGATGGAGGGTTTCCCAAATGTTAAAAAAAAATGAAAAACATGCTTAAATAGGGATTCGAGCTCCAAACCCTCACAAACAAACCCACAAGAGTTATGCACATGCTCACTAACCACTTGGCCTGAGAAGCATGTGTCATTTGTTACATAGACAACTTATGTATATTACACATAAAAAAATTAAAAAAAATAAATTCAGTTTGGCTGCCTGGGCGTTAGGCGTCCCTTTGGCGCACCGAATCCGCCTAGCAAAATTTATAACACTGCTGCAATCATAAATGACAATATGATAGTATATCAAATTATCGAAGTGGGATTGGAATATTAAATAGTAAATCCCTGAGTGGAGTCAGGAGTATCAGACTCGAAGTAGCAATCATATTATAGTTTGCAGTATCGGCGATACCAATATGATACAGCCGATGTCTATACAGATACGATTTGGCATGTTCCAATCCTACATCGAGCGATACTGACATTAGGGGTCTCTTTTTCACTTAATTTGGCAAAAAATTATTGAATAAAAAAGCCTAATCGGCAATGATGTAAAAGTATAGTTAGGTTGTAAAGCATGTAAATGAAAAAAAAAACTTATTATCGTAGGTAAACCATATGGGATCGTAGGACAACTCTAGAGGGGGGTGAATAGAGTGCAGCAGAAAATTATCCTCTAAAAATAAATATAAAGGTACAGTAAACTAAATAATTAAGAGTAGCACATGTATATGGAAAGTAAATAGAGTTTAGACATGCAAACACCGAGATTTATACTGGTTTTTCTCTGAGAGGACTAGTTCAATTCCGAGAACTCTTGCTCGGAGTTGAATTCCCTATCAGTAAAACAAGCTTTGATTCGAAGGACTTGCAACTTCTTACAGACTCCATGTGCTTTGATTCGAAGGGCACGACTACTTCAACTACCACAAGCTTTTGATGCGAAGAGCTTGTCCACTTCAAATAACAAGTGTAGAGACAACAATTCGAAATCCAAATTTACAACTCGAATAGACTTCTAATCGAGATCGCAACTTTGGCACACTAGAAGGCTGGGAGTTGGTTTCTTGGTGATGGAAAGGTTAAATCTCAGAATAGATAAAGAAGATTGAATGTGAATTGGTGAATTTCAAGTGAAGAATTCAAGGCCTTTATATATGTTCACTGGATCCGAGTTCGGACAGAGTTCGGTTCCCTAACGTTCATAAATTCGAACCCTAGATGCCTAGTTTCAAGAAGAAGAGGCTAACCAGGGAATTAGGTTTTGCCCTGACCGAGTTCGGGCAGAACTCGGTCTGAGTTCGGTCACTCTGTTTCCAGCAAGTTTCTGGTTTGGGTTCAAGCCGATTTGAGTTTGGATTCGGGCTGATTTGAGTGGATTTGGATTGGTTAAGTTTTCTAGTGCCAATTGCGAACCTGATGTACATTTGGTCCTATAAACAAAGATAAAATACAGAATAAAACATAAGGACACGAGCATTCTGCAACTTCTTGAATGATGACTTTTTTTTTACGGTAGTCGTCTAAAGATAAACAGATTTGAAAATCTGAATACCTTTCGAGGGTTTTGCCCTTGAACCTCTACGGGGGGCGCTGCCCCCTCGACCTCTATCCATTGACCGCGTAGCGGAAGCCCCAAGTACGAGGCCCTTGAGATATTGTCGTCGGACGGTTCAGAGAAATCTTCTGGTATAACGTCGTCTTTGGCCCATCATGAATTCTTTATTGCATATGTCCAAGTTTAATCTTCTTACTGTTTGTCTACAAATATATGTTAGGCGAACAAAACTGTATGATATATTTAATGAACATTTAGGATAATGCCAAGTTTAAGTGACAACAATATAGTAATTGCATGATTACTAGTGATATCATAAAGTTAAAAGTTAATTGATTAGCCATATTCAAAAATATGATATAATCATTGTGCTAACAAACCAATCATCAATAATGACTATTATTTCACTCAATTTCAAAATTATTATGAAAAAACAGAAAATACTTCAAATTATGTCTAAATGTCTAAAATATTTTTTTTCTAAATTTTTAATAATTATTTGTTTTCTGAGACAAAAAAAACCCGATACTCTGATATAAAATTGTCGATATTGTCAATATCATCGATCCCGATACTCATAGGAAGGATCCGATACCGACTCTCATACTGATATTGCGAACCTTTGCATAATATACAGAGAGTATGAGAGAAGTATAGGAAGTCCAACCTGAGAGAACCAAAGAATCCATCACAAAATGGAGCTTGAAGAAATCATTAACCATCATGTCACCATCGTCGTCATCAAGAGTATCGGAGTATTGGAAAAATATCCGAGTATCAGAAGAGTATATAGTTGAGTATTTGAGTGTTGGATACTCATATCACAGAGAGTATTATTATAATCGTGTTAGATTGTTGAATATTAGTCCCGACTCCCGGTACTGAACTGAAACTCATTGAAGAGTCTCTCGAACTAGACTGAATTGTCAGAGAAAGAGCTACCTTGAAATTGCTTGTCGGAAAAGAGTTAGTAGTCGGATCCGATCATATTCTGGTGCCAGGGAAGGAGATGCATTAGGAGAAGATGATATATAGTCGTTGGATCTGAGGGCTCGATCTAGAATTGCAGGAATATGTAACAGATAGTGGCCGGGTAGTGATCGGAGGTTGGGTTTATAACGTGAATATCACCAGAAGAGGCTTAGGGAAGCATTATGGATTTCAATGTATGTTAAAATCTATATTGCTAGATCTTTTCGAAGGAAATCTGAAAAGATCAGGTCGAATAACATGGTAGATAGGGTAGATGAGGATATGAACTAGGGCTTTCTTGAACTAGGACTTTGTTGAGATGGATGATTGTGAGAGATATAATTGTTAGAGTTGTAGATCTCACCGGAGGTAGACTAGGATATTGTCAAGATGAGGAAGGAAGATGGTTTTATAGATCTCACCTGAGTTGACCATAACGACTAGAGCAATAGTTCTAAACCAGGTTGAGCAAAGGTGGTGCAAATTGGATCAACAATTGAATCGGGAGAAGGAAGAGAGAAGATTAGGATTGGGATTAGAGCTTTGGTAGAGATAAAGCTATGGTCGCTAATGCAGACTAGGGTTTTGGGAAATGTTAGAGATCTAGGTTGGAAAGTTACCTTGTTGAGATACCCTGTTGAAAAGTGGGATCAATTAATGATTAACTTATTTATTTAAGGTAAGGAGAGTATAATATGTAAGAGCGGCTGTGTCGCTATTCCTAGAAATTTCCCAATATGTGATTAAACATATACTACAACAAAACTAATATATTTTTTGAACAAGATAATTGGTTTCATTCATATATAAGGATTTACAATTTCAGCTCCGATTACATCATCCCTCTCAGTCTCCGTCTATATTTTGTTTCATGGTACACCAAGGGTCATCCGCAGGTTGACATCTATGCCAAATCTGAGTGACTTTATTGAGAATCCTTCGTTCTATGCTTTTGTAGGCGTTCCTAGTCTTCTTGAACACTTGTTTGTTCCTCTCTGGCCAAAGGTGTCAGATTGTGTCAGATAGCTGCAATATACACACACACACACTATACTATACTCTCTGAGAAAACAAAACTATATACTATACTCAAAACACTCAACAACAAAAAATCACAATTACTCCAATATACGCTCTTTCTAAACATGTTTTTAGACCATGATTCATCTTGGACCTAGCTATTTAGGATTAGAAACTCAATACCTAATCTTAGCCATCCATCTCATCCCCTAAAGTTCATCCTAGTCATCCACTATCATCTTCTTCTCGTTCATTAAGAAACTTAATTCTAGCCCTATCCTCCATCTATCACCGCCCCAAAAGAAGTCATCCTAGCTCATCTCCATCACTCTCTTCCTAACCTTAACCTGGTCAGATACTTCCAACTTCTTTTTCCCCATCTACTATAACGCTTCCCTAGGGCGGATTTACTAAGGACATAGAGGGGACTCCACCTCCCACCACACCCCCCCCCCTCCCCCCCCCCCCCCCCCCCCCCTCACTTCTTCGGGATCACTTGAGTAACCATTAGGCTATCAGCATGTGTAGGAACCCTCACCTATCTTCCACCACTGCTCCACTGCAGCACAGTGCTTATACTCCAGAATCCATTACTCGACGTCAAAGATGCTTTAGAGACATTTACTCCAAGTAATCTTCCACAACTCTTTGTGAGGGTTAATTCTGACTTGTCTGTGATATCCACAGTCTTTTCTTTTCCCTCCTCGATGACAAACCTGACCACCATTTCACCGATCTGCTGCTGCCGTTCTTCCGTGATACAGGGATAGCCTATGACCAACACTATGGACGACCCCGTTGACTCCAGCTCCTCTCACCACTAGTCGTCTTTTCTTTGGAAGCAGAGCCCTTGGGGCCCCTTTTTCTGCCACATCAGACCATGAACAGCCTTCCTCTTTGCTGATTTGCAGCCCAACCTTGACTACCTTCCCTTCTTTCTTCTCCTTCCTGTGGACAGCAGCACAGGAACCCCCTCTTCTTTCCTTCCTGCCACAGTAGGAACAACCAACCACTCCCTGGCCCGACAACCCTCCAACTCCATCCCACGTGCAACCCCAACAGTCCGTACACAATCTCCCTCACCTCAAATTCAGACATGCCCATTTCTTTCCTTTAGGAATCAACCAACATCTTTTTGTAAGAAGAAAACCGATTCTCAATCCTTCCCTCTATTTATCTTTACCTACTTGGCAAACCCTAAACCGAAACTAAAGCGTGCTATCTACATAGAGGACCAAGATCTGAAGGTGAGATTTGTATCATTTCGGAAGTGTGGACGACTTTTTAGTTTTTTGTAAATGTTTATTTCACGAGGAGATACGTGTATTTATGGTTATATATTATTAAATTGTTGCTCTCTAAATACATTTTTGCGAATGTATTATTGTGAATCTATCTAGGTTGTCCTTTAGGCTCTAGGTCTTGTTCCAAGTCCAAATTGGAGGGTGCTCCATGGTTGAATGAGCTTAAAGTGCAAATCCAAAAGGTTGGTAGGTAGGTATCCGAAAGGTAGGTCTTACCTGCCAACTAGCCCCAGTTTTATAGCGTGATCTATCATGCTCATATCTATCTTGACTAGAAATTTGTTATCCACATAGAGGGTTGACATCATGTTGACAAGCGGTTATAAAATTTTGCGAAATCTTTTATGGAGGTTTTCTAATGTTCCATAGCCAACCCCCTTTTTGTGGGAGAAGGCTTTGGATGGTGATTATTGTGACGACGACGGTGATGACTATGACCATATAAATGGATTTATTCTTCCCTCACTAAATGTATCTGGATGCAGGATCACTTGGCTCTCATGATGGAACTTCTTGGGAAGATGCCTCGAAAGGTTAAAAAAAAAAAAACCCTTGCATTCTTCATTCATGCAGTGTACTCCTGTGGACGACATCTAGTACTGATACGTCTCTCTTGTGAGCCCAGAATGCTTTTACAGGATCTCGTTCGAAGGATTACTTCGACAGACACGGGGACCTGAAGAGGATCCGCAGGCTGAAATACTGGCCTCTGGACCGGCTCCTGGCCGAAAAATACAAATTCTCCTCCTCCGACGCTCGAGACTTTGCCGAGTTCCTCTGCCCTCTGCTCGACTTCGCCCCGGAGAAGAGGCCTACGGCGCAGCAGTGCCTCCAGCATCCATGGGTCAACAGTAGGGAGCCACAGCCTAACAGTACCAAAGCAAGTAAGAGGAGCTTGAAATTGGCATGAAGAGGCTCCAGGTGTAGTGGGAAAGGTTGGAAGTTTTTGTGCATCCAATCCTTTGGTCAGCTATTCTACGCGGCATTTTGTTGTTGATTTGATTGTGTACAATTTTAGCTAGGATTTGATTATATGGAGGAAGCCCTTGTGGCATTCTCGGCTACAAGAAGAAGTTGCCACTTCCCCACTCATCTACAAGAAGCTACTTTGGTTAGCCTCTTGAACCTTGTTAATACTTGGGATCCCATCATCCTACGTTTTCTCACGATTGTATTGCCAAACATAATCAAATATCAAAGTAATTTTTCTTTTCGTCTCCCACAAGAAGAGCACAATGGTGAGACTCTTTGCATCATTATGGCTATGTAGTTTGAATCTATGTTGTCTCAGGTGACGCTTAGACGCGCAAGTTGGAGAGGACTCGTCTCGACCTGGAAAAAATTCTCCTGGGTGAGGCGATGCTCGCCTAGGCGTGACTAGGTGCCCGCCTAGGGTCTCCCAGGAAAGGAAAAAAAAAAAAAAATCTGTCTAGGGTCGCCTAGGGCTGCCAAATTATACTTACTATCTTTGATGTTGAACATGGATTATTTTATATATTTTTCTTCTTATATTACTTTTATGCTTATTGGTTAATGTTTATTGCTTATTAGTCATATAGTTATACTATATATTTGTCGTATACATAAATGCAAAAAAAAAAATTGATTCAAGGGCAGCGAATCCTGGACGGATGCATAGACGAGACGGGTGGGATGTCGTCTCGTCTAGTGTCCAGTACAACATAGGTTGAAAGAAAATATAGTTTATGAGAGGTGGTGGGGAAGTCCTTTGTATATGATACGTATTTGGTTGAGTAGGGTGTCATTGCAAATGACATTTTGTAAAAGTTTAGACCAAACTCAGGAAGTTTGTGGTTGTCGACTTTGTTCTGCTGATTTATTTAATTATTTATTATTATATTTTTTTGTGCATGGAACGATCAGAAGCCTCAATAAGCAGCCAGGTGCCCTGTTAGCAATCACCCGAATAAAACGCGTATTATATGCGAATTTTTCCGTATCTTACATAAATGTATAATATTTACGTATTTTTGAAAACTTTGGATTTATACGCGAATTTTAAGCATGTGGCATTTTAAACGCGTACCGTACAAATTTTTGAAAAAATTGACAAAAAAAAATGCGGAAATTTTCACCTAAAGCACTGATACTATATTAAATTGTATATGAAGCACAATCTTTCAAAAATTTCCAAAAAGGCATTGAAACGCCCATCCGAAGGGCGTTTTGCCTTTTTTTTTTTTTTTTTTTTTTTTGAATCCACCAACGGTTTCGGAGGATTAGAGCTTACGGCGTTAAGTGGGAATTATTGAAGATGACACACTCATTCTTACCTGTCATCTAAATAACAGCTTTTATTTTTATTTTATTTTATTTTTGAATCTGCGTCCGAATCTCCGTCCAATCTGTCCAATCTGGCAGAGTATCTGTCAGGCAACGTTTTGCATTTAATTATTTTTCCGAATCTAATGTCGCTTTCAGGTCGCTTTCACGTAATTTATCCACGAATCTGCGCCGACAGTTGATGTGAACCTACACTGCATAACGTTCCAAAATATAGCTTAGTAGCTAACGTTCAAAAATAGGATAGGTAACGTTATTATAACGGATAGATTTTACCTTATATAGGAATTTCAATTTCGAAGAAGCAGCAGCTCTCATTCACCTCTTCATTTTCTCCCACTTCTTCTTCTATTGCAGACAGGAAGACAGAAAAGAAAGAAAGACAGAAGCTTACAGAAAAACAGAAGAGAAAGAAAGACAAGCTTTTCTTCGATTCCACTCTTTGGAAGCTGCTCTCAACTTTCATTTCCAACATCTATTCGTAAGCTACAAGTTTGTAACGATGGATCAAAATTTAACAATTACTTGCAATCATGGAAATTTAACAATTACTTGCAATCATGGAGGTATACTAGATTGATTGTCTTATCAAGGAGGTAGTACTCATCTAATTTCTACTTATTATAATATCACATTAGACGGTTTACGTAATATTATTAGTGAACGGTTTTTCATTACTTATGAATTTACCATAAGTTGGTTTTTTACAGATACTTTTTTAGTAGTAGATAGTGAAGAAGCATGGAATTTTGTTGTTCAAAATTGTCTAGGTTCATCCTGTATTAAATTTACGTTAATCCCTCAGTATCAAGTACTAGGACAAATATCATTTCCAGTAGTCAACGTTTTTGTAATAACCCATATCAATTTGGTGCCGGCCCTAGCGCTACAAACCAAATTGAAAAGAACGTTGAGACTGAAAATAGGGATATTGACGATGAAAATAGTGATGATTTAATAGAAGATTTAGATTATTATTTGTCAAATGATGATAATTTAGATTCTTCCACTTCCGAATTATTTGTTGGTAAATCATTTAATTCTCCGTATGAATTTAGAAATTTTATTAGTGACTTAGCAATTAGATATAATTTTAGTTGTTCATCTAAACATAATAATCCCCATAGAATTGTATATACTTGTGATTCTCCAAATTGTTGTTGGAGAGTATATGCTAGAGCCGTCGGCAACGGTACTTTTGAAATTCGTACATTTGAAGCAAGGCATTCATGTTCAGGTGGATTTACATGAGGACATCATCCACTGGCTACTACCGCATGGGTAAGAAATAAAATAATTGGTAAAATTAGAGATGACAACTCTTATAGTCCAGCCAACATTGTGTGTGATATACTTAGAGACCATCGTTTGCATATTACATATTCAAAGCTTGGAGAGCTAAGGAACTTGCATTGTCAGAAATTAACAGTAGTTACATTGATGCGTATGGTAGTCTTGAAAAATATGAATTTACAATTATGGAAACCAATCCCGGAAGCAAATGTTTTTTAAAAACAGTAGGAAATAATGTATTTCAAAGGATTTTTATTTGTTTCAAAGCTTGCATGGATGGTTTTCTAAGCGGTTGTTTACCTGTTATTAGCATTGATGCTACTTTTCTTACATCTAGATATCAAGGTAACTTATTTGTTGCATGTGCTCATGATCCAAACTACCAATTATATCCCATTGCTTATTGTGTTGCTGAAAAAGAAAATACTGATTCATGGACATGGTTTTTAAACTGTTTGAAAATGTCTTTTGAAAGTTTTTTTGAACGATGGGATAGTATTTCATTTATATCATATAAGCCGAAAGGATTAATTCGTGGAATGCGAGAAATTTTCCAAACTCTCCCCATTTTTTTTGCATCCAACACTTCAAGCAAAATATGAAAGGTCATTTTCCTGGTTCGAGTTCGCGAAAATACCTAGAATGGTTAGATAAACTTGCCCGATCTTACAATGAGGTTGATGCGAATGAGTGGTTCGAAAGAATAAAATCAGCAGATATAAATATTTTCAATTGGCTTGTAGGTTCAAATGATGAAAATCGTATTTTCTCGTACTGGATCACTGCTTATGCACCATGTCCACGATTAGATATCAACACATCAAATATTGCTGAATGTTTTAATGGTTGGATAAAAAGTTTGCGTGATAAGCCGATAACAACTTTGCTTGATGGCATTAGAGCTAAAATTATAACATTGCATGACAAGCATCGAACAAATGATGAAAATATGCATACAGACTTTTGTCCAAGAATGCTTAAGACTATGACACGTATCATGAGAGAGGCACACCATTTACAGTTGTTGCGTTTTGATAATTTATTATTCGAAATATTTGATCATGCAACAAGTAGATGCTATGTGGTTCAGCTAGACCGTAAATGTTGCACATGTGGTCGGTGGCAATATACTCTACTACCATGTGTACATGCTTGTTATGCTTGTCATTCATCCAACTTTACAGTGGAAAGTTTTTATCATGTTGAATTTTCAGTTACAACACTTAGAAGTGTATATTTGCCACGTATGGAACCAATTCCATCCCCATACACTCCTCAAAGTGAATTGGTAAGAGGTCAAATCGGAGTACCACTTGTTGGACGCAGAGCTGGAAGACCGAAGAAGAACCGTATTATGACGCGAGAGCTGGCGACAAGGGATCTCCATTGCACGATTTGTGGCGGGATAGGACACAACAAAAGAACATGCACAAATCAATCGATGCAGTAATTATTGGAACTTGAGTGATTGCATTTGTAGTATTTTTTATTATTTTTAGTGTTTATTGTAATTTGCCTAATAATGATATAGTTTGAAGTGTAGGTTTAATTTAATTTTCTTTCAAATTTCTTAGTCGTTTCAGTTTTGTCCAATATGTATGTCATTTAACTGAATCCATGTTGGCTGCAACCAAATTTTTTTGTTGAGTTAATTTTAATAATGTTTCATTTGATCAATGTTGGCTGCAATCTGTATAAGTCATCAATATGGTTCACATGATCACAGTAAATAACATAAACTCCCTTCATACATAATTTATTATTTGAAATAACATAACTCCCTTCATACATGATTTCTCAAGAAATGAAATAAACTACCTGCCTCTATCATCCCTTCTATAGTCTCTGCGGTCTACTTGCCTTAGACCTAGCCTTTTTTCTTTCCTCAGTGACCTCCGGTGGCTCCTCCACTTGTGAAGGTAGCACTGATGGGGTCGAATAAAATTGGCTACTTGGATCAAGATGGCTTGGACCAAACAATGAATACCCCGCGTCTCCTTGTAATAATTCCAATCAAAGCATGAGAAGTGTCCTGCGGCGTGCCCTCGTAACTCTGGGATGCTCCATGATAACTCTGGGATGCCCCCTCATAACTATCCGAGGTATCAGCATGAGGACGTGAGGGGCCTGCATAAGGATCTGAGATACCAGCGTAAGGATATGAAGGGCCTGCATAAGGATCTGAGGTACCAGCGTAAGGATATGAGGGGCCTGCATAAGGATCTGAGGTACCAGCGTAAGGACGTGAGGGGCCTTCGGCATCATCTGCAGAACGTGCATGTGACTTAGTCGTACGGGGATGTGCGTGTCTCTGCCGACAATACCTACGGGGTGATCGGCCGGGACATCCAACGGTACAAAATCGGGTTCGAGGGGTGTCGTAGATATTCTAAAGTATCCCCAAACCCCATCCAGTTGGATCGGCACCGGAGACTTGGGACATCTGGGTCTGTAGACGTCCACCTAAATATTTAATACATACTGAATTAATGTTGTAAAGTTAACCAAAATTACCATGATATTATATGTAGAAATATAGACTAATACCGCTAATTCTACACGTCCCCTGTGCTCGCGCAGGCTCCGATCATCTATAGCTCGTGCTTCGAACCGTGGCTCTTCAAATTGATATCTTCGATTTTGCATTAGCGGACGTCCATACCAACGTACAAAATCTTCGTTACCTGCACTATAAGATATCACAAAAGTATGAGGGCATGAAAAGAACACATTATAATTTATTTCAAATATAAATTAAGTATTCTATAACTTACCATCTGCAATCGATGTCATAAGTTCAGACATGTGTTCTACGCCATGCGTGCTAAATCTGGAATACCAACCGACAAGAAAGTGGGTCGTACGGTCTTCTATATTAGCTTTGAAAATGCTAGAAGGTAGGGATCAAGAGGTATCATCTGTTTCAGTCCAAACTGTCGTATTACACGATCAGCCGGATGAAACATATATTTCCGTTGAAATTAATATAATATCGATGGAGACTCAAGCCCCTTGTACTGTTTATTACATCTTCTGGTACACTTTGGGGTTGCCAGAATACCTACGTAACGTTGAACAAGTAAATTGAGACATGCATGAAAATATACATTTAAGAACTTTAGTAAATATGGGAGGTTATTAATATACTAACATCAAACGCGGTTAATGTGTCAAATTGATTCTGGTAAATGGAGACAGCTTTGTGGACAACATGCTGGTAATCTATATTTTCAGTGTTTACTTAAGGCCTGTTGGATATACTCGTTGATATATATGGTAAGTGGCCTGCCAATAGCAAGTGCTCGAAACTCCAGAACTACAAAAAATATTTGCATGAAAGTATCAATAGTGTTAGACATCCAAATTTATTTTTAGCTGTTTATAAAAATGTTCTACCAGCAATATAAATATACCTGTATAAGTTAGACATCCAGAAATATTTTTGGCTGTTTTTCCTCCTGAAACCTTAGTCACGAATGATATCATCGAGTGATAAATGTGCTAATACTGACACCCATGCATGCTTTGTGCGCGTACCCAAATCTTGAAAAAATGGTAGCAGTCGGACGTTTATCATATTTTCCGTTGCGTCGGAAAATAATAATGCACCGCAGAGACATAACAAATAAGCTCTTGTACAATAAATCACCTGAAAAATAATAATTAAACTCTTAATATGAACTAAATTAAATAAAATTTAATTTTAGTGTACAAAATTACCCGTGAATCATCGACAACAACTGTCGTATCGCCGATGCGATCAAGATGCATGGTAGACCGGAGCCAAGTTAGTCTAACAGTGCTCCGACCTCCTATATCAGTTGGTGGCTCCACACCGAGGTATGACCTAATGATATTAGAAACCTCAAGCCCCTCGTGAAAGTATATAGGATAACCCTCGATAGGTGACCCTAGAATCTGTGCTGTGTCAGCTAAAGTGATGGTCATCTCGCCAAAAGGTAGCTGAAATGTGTTGCGTGTTGGCCACCATCGTTCAATAGGCTCAATATCAGGTCCCTATCATGGCGTTAATACGTATAGCGTCAATAGAGTCAACCCAACACGAAGAACGGCGCTACCAGGGCCTTTTGGGCTGCAGGACAACTCCCATGATCCTCGCCACTCACCATGCTCACGTAATTTAACTTCAGGATAATCATAGCGCTGTAATATATTTATACACTAGTAGTAAATTTAATAAAATTAACAAGCATAAATTAATTACCTACAATTTAGTTTACCTCTCCGAAAATACTAGTTAGAAACGTGCGATTCTCGTTCATTTTAATGACTGGAGTTATCGGACCACCAGGTATTTTCCATCATTTGAGTAAGCCATCTGTAATAATCGTTACAATTTATTAAGTTCTATAATTATTATCTACTTATAAAAATATTGTAAGGAACACAATCAAACATTAAACAATTTCAAAATAGCAAGTAAATAATTTTCGAAAATAAATTTCTATTAACTTAACAAGATAGAAGTATTTACAGTTAACGTATTTGTTTATTGATTGTTTTGCTCTTGCTTCTTTCGTTTGCTTCTCCTCCTTCCTTTTCTTATGCAAAACTCATTTCTGTTGTTCTCCTTTTATTCACTCAACAATGCTGCTAAAGCAGCTCCAATCCGGTCTCCAATGTTCCAACACAGTCTTCAAAATTCAAATAAAGCTGCAACCAAAGCTGCAACAATGCTGCTAAGCTCCAACCAAGCTTTCAAAGCTGTAACAAATGCGGCAGCCGAGGCGTGCCAGGAAGACCGGACGCAGCAGCCGAGGCGTAGCAGCGGATGCAGCGCATGCATGCAGCGAAGCAACGGGCGCAGGCGCGTGGCAGGGGCGCAGGCGCGTGGCAGCGACGCAAGGCAGCGGCGCAGGCGCGTGGCAGGCGGTGAAAACGAGGGTCATAATTGTACAAAGGAAAACGCCCATCTGATGGGCGTTTTATTTTTTTAATAATTTTTTTTATTTTCCCGCCGCGGGGAATAACATATCAGACAAAATTAATTAAATAATGATACAAAACGCCCTTCGGATGGGCGTTTTCCTTTTTTTAATTTTTTTTTCTTTAACTTGCTTTTTTCGTTTACTCGTTAAACGGACGTTAATTAAATTCATATTTAAATAAAAACGTCCTTCGGATGGGCGTTTTCATGCTCCATATGCTATTTTTAGAAACATTGTGCTCTACATATAATTTTATAAATTTTTAATGCTTTGAATGAAAATTTTCGAAAAAAATGTGACCAAGAAACCCAACATTCTGAACTTTCTTGACTCTTGATGCTATTAGATATTAAGACTGGCACAATTCTTAAAAATTATCAAAAGAAAAGAAGAAAAAGTCTCACAGTAACAAAAAAAAAAGAAACCCAAGAGTCTTTGCACACGTTGTTTGTAACAATCAAAGCAAAATCTTTTGGTTTTCCATCATCCAACCTCTTCTTATTCTCACATTGAATCCTTGTTTATGAAGGAGTAGAGGTGGGTGGGCCCTATATATCCGAATTTTTAGTGCCGAATTGGTTCATATGAAACGTACTAAACACAAATTAAATCTGATCCGAATGTTTTTCGTTAGACGAATTTTTGACCGTATTTACTTATATTGTGCCGATTTATACTCATACTTTTGTCGTTCCGAATTTGTTCCGTTTGCCGAATTGCTAACAAGGGCCAGGTGTAGGGAAGCATGAGCGGTTTACATGTTCATTAGAGCATCATCAGTAAGGCTATCTCAATTTCTAGATTCTATATTTAGAATGTAGGAGCTCATCTTGTAGAGTAAGGCCTATCTTATGTTTTAATTTTTAAATTTTTAAGTCCAACCCACCCGCATGAGTTATAGATTGGGCTATAAAATTTCTGGATTCATAGCGTAGAATATTATTTTATAGAATAGTAAGTCTCAAATTGTAATCCGCTTCTACATTTACATATTTTTTTTTCTCACATTAATTTTTGCCTACAAAATCTTTGGGACAAAAAGTTCATTTTATTATTTTCTATTATTCTCATAAAATTCAACACATTCTACATTTACCTTTAATCAAAATTTTGGGCCTCAAGAGCACCATCTGCTAAAAGTATCATTAATAGACGGTGTTCAAAATTTCATCTTAAGACCCAAAATTTAAAAAAAAAAAACCATAAATTTAGAATGTTGCTTGTACGAGAATAGTAGAAAATGATAAAGTGAGCTCCGGTCACAAAGATTGTTGTCAAAAATTGACGTAAAAAATAATAATATAAAATCTAGAATCTAGAAAGTGGGACCGGAGATGTAGCTTACTATTCTACAAAATGAGTTCCTACAATCTAGTATCCAGAAATTGGGAGGCCCATGCCTTTGGTCCTATCGGTGGGATGGGACCAAAGATCTAGAAATTGGGATCGGAGATGGAGCTTACTATTCAACCAAATAAATTTTAAATTTTTGAATCTAGAAATTGGGACTGTAGATAGCCTTACATCATTAGAGCATCATTAGTAAGCTTCATCCCAATTTCTACATTCTACATTCAGATTGTAGAAGCTCATTCAAGATAATAATAAGTCCCATGTTTAGTTCCAATTTCTACATTTCCGGGCCACCCACCCACAGGTGCTATCTCACTCATAGGTGCTTAGGGTTGGGCCTCCCAATTTCTAAATTCTAGATTGTAGGAACTCGTTTTGTAGAATAGTAAGTCCAAATTTGTAGTCCAACTTTCTAGATTCTAGACTTTATATTATTTTTTTCTACATTAATTTTTGACCACACAATCTTTGGGACCGGAGCTCACTTTATCATTTTCTACTATTCTCACACAAATCCAACCCATTCTACATTTACCTATTTTTTAAAATTTTGGGCCCCAAATTGCATTTGAGAGTCCCAACTACTAATCATGCTCGTAGTTGAGACTCTCAAATGCAATTTGGGGTCCAAAAATTCAAAAAAAAATGTAAATGTAGAATGGGTTGGATTTGTATGAGAATAGTAGGAAATAATAAAATGAGTTCCGGTCCCAAAGATTGTGTTGTTAAAAATTGATGTGGAAAAAATATAATATAAAGTCTAAAATCTAAAAAAATTTCTCTAAATTGGAACTTACTATTCTATAAAATGAGTTCCTACAATCTAGAATTTAGAAATTTGGAGGCTTACTAGTGATGCTCTAGTAATGCTCCTAGGAGTCCTATATAGGAAGGTGCTGTAGCAGTTAGATTTCCTTGTGAAAGGAAGGTGGTGACAGATTCTGGTAGAAGGATTTTCTTTGTATTTTCTAGGAGAAGGATTTTCTTGTATATTTTTATTTGCTTTTTGGTAAGTTAATTGTCCCAAGTTGGGTACACTCGGATTGTTCAGCTAAAACAGGAAAAAAAAATGACTGAGAGAATTTGATTTATTTTTCCAAGAGGATGGGAAAAAATCCATGAACTAGCCAACTCAGACTTGTTTGGCCTGCCTTGTTAGCAATCACCCTAATTTTTTTAGAAACACATAATACTTGCATACTTTTAAAAATTCGAATTAATACGCAAATTTTAAACATATAAAATTTTAAATGTGTTTCGTATGAATTGTTAAAATATTTAGCACAAAAAACATAGTAAAAACATGTTTAATTAATCAAATTTATTGTACTGTGCTGATTTATTATGCTCGTATTCCGAAAAAATTTCGTTTGCTGAATTGCTAACAAGGGTTTCGCCGTGCTAGTGCTCAGTTGGGACTTTTAGGCCTCGTTTGGTTACCGGAATTTGAGCTTGGGAAAGAAAAGTGATTCCTTTCTTATGTTTGGGAGCCAAAGAAAAGTTGTTGGAAAGGAAAAATGATTCCCAAGAGGTAGGAAAATAGGGGAGAAAGTGGTTCCTCCCATTTATCTAAGGAATCACTTTTCCTCCAACTTTTTCGCATTTATTACAAAAAGTTTTGACCAAAATATCCATGTTCATAATATTATTTACCATTTTTATCCATAATGTCTTTTAGACAAAAATATTTCTAAGTAATAATTTTTTATTAGCACGAGGGTATTTTTGGAAAATTGACTTGATTTTTTTCCTTTCCTTACAAACACCAAACACTATAATGAAAATTAAAGATATATTCCGGCTATAATTCCGATCTTTCCAAACACCGGAAAGGAAAGTTTATAGGAATTATAATTTCCTAAAGGAAAGGAAATATCAAGGAATCAGTTTCCTTTCCTTTCCATTCCGCGAACCAAACCAGGCCTTATGGTATTTACTTGAACCAGGCCATTTTATTTTATTTTGCCAAAACAAATAGATTATGTACCTATAAGTAAAGTTATTGGTAGAAAAAGGTATTTAGTTAAACATATTAATCCTTGAAATATAAGTATTTTATGAAGATTCCAATGTGGAATCTTAGGTAGCGACGGAGAGTTATAAATTTGGATCCTATTGGGCCCAGCCCACGCCAAAATCCAACTCCACGCGGCCCCGCCGAAGTCACAGTGAGCCGTGTGGAGCAAACTCGGTGAAGCTGAGCGTTAGCAAATCAAACTGAACCGAACTGTAGGTTAACGGTTTAGTTTTGAGAGTTTGGTTAGGTTAACGGCTTTAGTTTAGGGACCGGATCGGTTGTCTCTGACCCGGTGTCCCAATTATGTCTCCCATGTGGACCTTTTTACTAGTTTTTATCCGTAGGGTCTATATGTCATAGAGGAGGATATGGTCGGGCTACGGGATCAGGGACAGCTGATCCGGTCCCACCGTAGTATGGATCAAGTTATCTAGCATGTATCCAAACATAATTTTTGTAGGGAGACATATTTTGGGATAATTCGGAGAGACAGTTTGGAAAAGGTGGAATCCACAATAGGATTTGCCAAAAGCAATGAACAATTTTTGGCTGAAATTTGCTAGTAGCAAGGACAAATTTTACATTTTTGTAAATAATTCAACATTCGAATATAGATCGTAACGACTAAATTTTGAATCTCATAAATTGAAGAGGGATTGACAGCTTTAAAACCATTCTCGCTTCCTAAAATCTCTTTTCTTTTCTTTTCTTTTCTTTTCTACAAAAGCTCTCCATTCAGAAGTGATACAATATTTTCCAAAAACTCTATTCAATCTTTATGTCATGTATCAAATCCTAAGAATTTTATGCTCGTATGAAAGTACATTAAATGAATTATTTTACGAAGGCGGTTTAACCCAACTTCTTTTAACTTGTTAAAGTATATCGTTAGATAATTTGTGCAATCTTATTATCGATAGTTTTATATCCAATATAAATTTATTTAACACTTTTTTCCCATCTACTTGTTTATTATTATTGGATGGCGAAGAAACTTGAAATTTATTGAACTTAATTCACAATTATTGTATATAAATATTTAAATTACTTCACAATTGCCAAAGTTTGATAATATAAGTAGTCAACATGCTTCTAGTAATCAAAATATAATATTGGTCTTCTTAACGTATTTCTAGTAACCAAATTGTGTGTGTGGTCCGAGCTCTCTAGCCTAGTGGTATTAGAGTGGACACCCGGAGAGGCCGGCAAGGTTCGAGCCTCCCAATTGTGTGTGTGTGTGAAATTTCAAATATATATATATATATATATATATAATATTATTATATATATAATAGATTTGAATTATAGAACCACTCTATGTTTTATGGATTGGATTATAATTTAGTGGTTGAAATTAAAAGGTGCAGACCCCACCACCTTTTTAAAGTTATTTAATCTCAACCATGCAATTACAATCCAACGTGTATAACATAGGTTGGTTCCATAATACAAAACCAGCATGGACCACCACAAAAATATGTAATGTCACAGTCCCAAAATACTTAGGACTAAGTACGTAGACATGTCAGCTGCATACATACGAATTATACTCCAATATATGAAACCCTCGTATATACATAAGTTATAAAATACAGTAACCATGACAACTAAATCTCATCCACAAGAATAAAATAATATTAATATAAATCAACTATGAATTGTTACTTTTACAAGACGTTGGACGGAGACAAATCCACTACCAACTATTAAAAGAGAAGAATACATAAACAATGAAAGAATTTATCGAGCGAAGCAAAAGACGATCTAAGAGCAATCATCTTCAAAGAAATGGAGTAGATCATGGCCTTGGCTAGAGCACCTGCGGAAAGTCACAAAAGCACACCTGAAGAATTCACCAGGTCCTCAGAGGGACGTAACAAGATATAAGAAGAACATGGCATATAAACTGAATATAAAATATGCCATAAAGTCACAAGTAAAGGTAAAGTGACATGACATCAACTATGGTCACCCAACCATTCTACAGTGTACATGTAGTTAAGAACAAACATTTAGTCGCATGGGCACTTCTGGCTATAAATGGGATTGGCTTGGTTCCCATATAGGGTACGTGGGCCTACGTCCGTAACGCTCCATAAACGTCAGAGGGCATCAATATAGGGTACGTCCATAACGCTCAGCGAACGCTAGAGGGCATCAAGGACCTGCGTCTCCGGCGGAGCTTACAGGTTACAAGGAAAGTGTAATAGTGGCCAATACGATAAGAAAATGTTCTCCCCACCCGATGCACCTATCTAAGTCGCATCCACGACTAGGGCTGTGCACATTTAAGTCAAATCGACCAAATCAAACCAAACCGAACCGATCGGTTTTTAACCGAATCGATGGTTCAATCGGTTTGGTTCGACTACACTTTTTCTAAAATCGATCGGTTTGGTTCGGTTCACGGTTTGGTTATTCCAAAACCGATTAAAATCGAACCGAACCAAACCCTATGTGAGTGTTAAATAATTAGGATTGGGTTGGACCGGTTGGTAGGGGAGACCGAGACTACTAGGCTAGTGTTAAATAATTGGGACTAAGCAGCAGTGAATGAAAAGAAAAGTGAAAACTTCTCTTCTCATTCTCATGTTAATTGTTGGCACATTTTCATGTATGGTGATTCTGACATAGGTCACTCCCATTCCATAATATACATCTTCTTTATTGTACTGACTTTTTGAAATTTGAAATTGAATGGTTTATGCTAGGGGTTGTTGGTTGGCAGCTGTTACTTCCAAATCGGACAAAGTCCATTTTTTCCATGTGATTAACTGGAGTTCCATACCACAAAATAAGCAACAATACCTAACTTAATGGCAGTCCATTTTTTTTTCTGTGATCAAAACCGACCAAGTCGAACCGAACCAATCCGAATCAAGTCGGTCAGTTTCAAAACCGAACCGACCAGTTGGTTGGTTTGGTTCGATTGGGATTAATTTCAAACCGATTAACTTCGGTTCGACTTCGATTGTGACCAAATAGGTCGACCACCGACCGATGCACACCCCTATCCACGACCATGTACCTCTACTAACTGCCAAGTCTTCTAACATGCATCTGATTGGCAGTTAGACCTAAAGCACGTCCTATACTTATCAGTGATCAGCCAACACGCAAGTCCGGAGGCCATATGCTACTCACCACTCATATCGTGGCACATCTGTGTTCAAGTTTATGAAAATGTGCTAAACTAGTTGTAGTCCCTTAACTCTATGTTCATATGCAAATTTAAAGGCAAGGAAGAAAATAAGGCTAGCACTTGCATTGAGTATACGGATAGCAAGTAAGTAAATCACGAACAGCAGTCAAAGACACAACTAGAAATAAACATGCAGTAAATAAAAAGCAGTATAGTGCCCCGAAATTTGTGATACGTATTTTACGTGTTCGTATTTCTGACCGTATTTCTCTTTTCTTTGATTAGTTAGTGTGGTTTATTTTCATATTTAGCGTTTTGGTTTAATTGTCATTTATCATTCATGGATTTATTCTGATTAATGGAGCTTGGTTTATTGAGTATTTCATGGTTCATCATGGCATTGCATTGGCTTGGATTGGTTCGGTTTAGTGGGTTTGGCTTGGTTGGATTTTATGTGAACCAACCCACTCCTACCTACCACCACCACTCATATTTTTACCTATTCTTCTTCTCTCTCTTCATTAATCTCTTCTTCTTCTTCCATTTACTCCCTTCACCTACCAGAGAGAGAAGAGAGAGGTCTAGGCAAGTGCAACTTGCTTCATGGAGGAACTCAAATTTTATTGCTTTATTCTCTTCCTTACAGCATTTTAACTTACTTTAGTACTTGACATTTTCACTTTCCATGGCTAGATTCTTCTACATCTAAGTTTACTTTAATTTTCGAATTTCTTGGGTTTTGATCTACTTAATCCTGTTATTTCTGAGTTTTGATGGTTCCATGTTGTAGAGCATTTCATTCTGCCCCATTTTGACCTATGGAAGTTCGAATTTAGGCTCCGGATGATGGAGTTATGGAGCTTGAGGACTTGGCTCTCATGGTGTTCTTCTTCTCTGAAATTTTGGAGAAGATGAACAGTGCCTGACTTGACCGCATGAATATTCATGCGGCAAGTGTTCTCTTCAGCCGCATGGCTGGAAGTACTTGAGCCGCATGAGGGCCGGACTCATCTGGCCGCATAACTCGCTCAAATTTTCAGCCGCATAAGTTCTGAACTCTGCAACCGCATGCGCCCTTCCCGCTGGCCGCATGAGACTTACTTGATCCAGCCGCATGAGGACTTCACCCTGAGCCGCATGAACTCAACACTCGTAAGCCGCATATGCACATATGCTCCAGCCGCATAGGCATTGCTCCCCCGCAGCCGCATGAGTACTCTTCCCTTCTGAGCCGCATATGGTTCCCTTCCCCGCAGCCGCATGGGTTGCTTCTTCTCGAGCCGCATGGAACCACACTCCCCCCCCCGGCCGCATGTACCTGATTGGCCAGCTAGCCGCATAAGACCTATTCCTCCAGCCGCATGAGTTTCCTATCTTCCTGACCGCATGCGCCCCCTTGTCTTAGCCGCATGGAATCCAGTGACCCTGGCCGCATGCGCTCTCCTAATTGGGCCGCATGAGTCTACCTCTTTCCTGGCCGCATGTGCCTTAGCGCCGCATGGCTCTCCTATAGTCCTGTATATTGATATTTTTATAGATATTTAACGTCCATTTTATATCCTTACGCCTTTTGTCCTGAACTTGAAAATCATGAATTCATTTGATATGTTTGGAATTGATAATTGAGCATGACGTGATAGTGACCCGTAGTGGTGCACTCTTGACATGATAACCTGGCATGACCTGATAGTGGCCCGTCGTGGCGCACTCCTGACTAGCACACTTGATATGATAAACCTGACATGAATATCTCGAATAGCTGTTGCGACGGCTACCTGACATGACTTGACCTGTATAATTAAATCCTGACACCGTGGTTGTTTGTATTGATTGTGCCTGTATAAACTACGAGTCCGGTTGTGTCTTGCATCATGTCTAGGGCATGATCCCTGAGTACCACGGTCAGGGATCCATACTGAATCTGGCTAGGTTAATGACTAGATTGATCAATTAGTTCATGGAGAATTTCCCAGTTACCTGTTGCCCCTTTGGTCCCGGCCTTATATATATACATGGGATTTGTTGCTATCCGTCGAGATGAGCGCACTTCCAGCCCGCCGTCGAGCGTGGTACCTTAGGACACATGTATCTTACTACAGTGTGTCTGCTATATCCTGCTATCTTTTCCTTTTCTTGCTGGGATCACTCAGGTAGTAACAAACAGTTAACCGGACTTGGAATTCTCATTGCATCTTGCTAGTAACTAGGATTGTGATAACCCTAGTTAGTTAATGTAGAAAGCCGTAGGCAATGATTGGCCGTGATTGCTTGGGGGAGTCTAGTCCAGTATAGTATTGTCTAGAATTGATTAATTGTAAGATTGACCAGAATGATTGAATGATTGTCACTCCCGATTGTCACTATAATGATTGTCACTCCAGACTGTCACTATAATGATTGTCACTCCAGAATGTTACTTGACCTGACTTCTTATATTTATCTTGCCGATAAATGGTGAGAGAAACCAAGTTCCGTTCAGACGAAGGGTTACAACCCCGGTCCTTGTTTGGTTTACGGGTTGTAACCTGGCTATCTGAATAGTCCCATGGTTATCTCATCGTATATCATCCTGTCATGCTTTCTTTCCATATGTCCTGTCTTTGTGATTCTATACAAGATTGTCTTTTATAATTACCCTCATGCTTTTTCTTAACTACTGCCTTTATTATGTAATTTTACTCTTGTGCTAATTGCTGGTTTTAGTTCCTAAGTGAAGCCTCCTTTGTGGTACTTGCTCTTTCTGGGATCTGACCCAGCTGGTTTTGTATGGCCAGATACCGGAGCAGCAGCAAAGGATCTACCTGCCTTCCAGCCATGGTGACCGCCAGGCGTAACCAGGGCAACGAGTGGGTTTCTTTTTGTTCTCCCACTTTATTGTAAAATTATTCTTTGAGGCGTTTGCTGCCGAGCCAGTGTTAGCTCGTGTACATTTTTACTTACTGTCTGCCTACGGACTATAACATGATTGGCAACTCGAGGTTGATCATGTATGACTTAACTCTTGCTAGTCCTTATATTTGTACGACTAGCTTCATGATCATCTGGATATGTAATGTTTGGGACGCCTTACAATTGTATATTTGGTGATCTGATATCTTGTGATTATTATTAGTTGGTTGAGATTGAGACAATAGGCTATTTTATGACCTTAAGAGACTGATGGATTGTAGTAAAACCCTCACATATCTAGACAGCCGTGACCGTATAGCGGTGTGGATTCCATCCGTTATACGTAGCTGGCTATGTCTGCC
Source organism: Iris pallida (assembly GCA_029216955.1). NCBI lineage: Eukaryota > Viridiplantae > Streptophyta > Magnoliopsida > Asparagales > Iridaceae > Iris > Iris pallida. The sequence goes on from JANAVB010013231.1 coordinate 55,916, forward strand.
CCCTCTCCAGTATTCTGGTTCTGGGGCGTGACATGCAGACTAAATATAAACAGTAAATAAGGCATGGTATCTTGCCTGGTGTGTCGTCTGGTGTGGTGCGATGATCTGACAAGTCCCGGTTTGTCCAATTGCCATGGCCAGTATGTAGGGGGTCCGAAGTCACGAGAAAATAGGACGCACGATTAGTCATGATCAATGGGGATATCAAGAGGGAATTTTGTGGAGAATACATACTTAAATAAAAGAATTAGTATATATATATATATATATATATATATATATATATATATTATATATATAGCGGATCAAAAGCCCCCCTAAAAAACCCCTCACTCTAATTCGTAATATTAATATTAATGTTAATATTAATATTAACGTTAATATTAATGTTAATGTTAATATTAATTTTAATGTTAAGTTTAATGTTAATTTTAGTATTTAATGTTAATATTAACATTAATATTAACATTAAATTACGGATTAGAGTGAGGAAAATTTTTAGGAGGTTTTCTAAGGAAGATTTTTGATCCGCTTTATATATATATATATATATATATATATATATATATATATATATATATATATATATAACTCAAGTGACCCTAGTGGTCAAAGATGAGAGGTATAAGGCTGAGGGACAGCTGGGTGCCAGGCGGTCTCAAGATTGAGATGCAGCCCCGGTGATATATAATCGAATACATATTAAAATTCTAAAGCTTATAAAGTTGGTAAATGGCAATAGTTGAAATTAATGGTAGTTACTTGAGTCATGATAGTCTTTAAGAATATGCTTATACAATTCGAAAGTAAATATTTTATAAAGACTAAAAAAATAATACTTTCAAATAATATTTATTTATTTCGAGACATGTATCAAAAGTTTTGTTTAAGCATTACATATGATTAGTATTGATGCTACTTTTCTTATATCTTGATATCAACATAATTTATTTGTTGATTGTGCTCGCGATCCTAACTACCATTTATATTCAATTGTTTATGTTGCTGTTGAAAGTGAAAATACTGATTCATAGACATAATTTTTAAACAATTTAAGATTTTCTTTTGGAAGCTTTTTAATCAATAAGATAATATTTCATCAGATAAACAAAAAGTATTAACAAGTGGTATGTGTGTAACTTTTTCAGAATCAAAACTCAACCAACCGGGAGCAAATATATTGTTTCCAAATTATGTGTACCAAACATGTCTCCTCCTATAAAATTGTGGATATCATTTTGTAAAATAAGGCCTACATTTTTATAGGAGAAAAAATATGTTTGTGGGGACAACATATCTGAAATACAACCAAACCTAAGTGTAGAACTAACATGACGTACAACAAACCAATCCAGTAAACCAATCGATCTGGTTGACAATCAGGATCATGATGACATTAATACATGTGCTGATTTCGATTGTGCGTATTCTTTGGACTGACTTATCAAAACCAGTTTCACATTACCAAATATGTTCTTATTACAATATCTACTAATATAAAAGGGCTTCAAAATGGTTCAAAATTGAGCCGTTCAAGCCGTGTGTATTTCAACCATTTCTTTTTAAATAAAAAATAAAAAAATTAAGTCCAAGTAACCGCAGTTATTTTCTCATATAGTTTAAAATAAAATTAAAACATAAAATCCTCCTAATTGCATAAAATATAAATACTAAATATTTATAATTTAAATTATATTTAAACTAACTAAACCCATATCCAAAAGTTTAAAATATATTTAATAATTATAACTAAAATATATTCAAATTATATTTAAAATATTCTAACATAATTTATATTTTAACCATATTGTAATTTTTTTGTTTTAAGGTGCACAACGTAGGTGAAAGTAACTAGTAAATATAGTAAGAAAATGTAGGGACGAGTGTTTACATGAAAGCTGTGTACAACTGACACGCTCTAGCAAACAATTTGAAATAAATGTTCAAACATCACTTGATGTATTAGACATTTTAAGTATTAACTAATTGTAATATTTATCATTTTTTAGTTTAGTGTTTAGCTATATTATTGACATATAGCAATGGTTTTTATACTCATGGAATGACTCTGGATGAGATTCAAATGTCTTATTAAGAGTGAACCAATGGTTCATAGGTTCACCAAGAAACATATTGATACAACAGAAAGGATTGGTACACTGTAACTCATGATGAAGTACAATCCATCTCATATTTTATATTAACTTTGGAGTTTTTAATAGCACTTCACGAGATTTTTTTTTTAAAAAATTAATAAAATACATAAGATTTGCAGACTTGTAAGCGAAAAAAAATGCATTTTGGTTTTACGTCGCAGGCCCTTTCATTGTGTAAAAACATTAACAAAAATCGATTTGATCACCTTGTTCTCAAGGAAGGCGAAAACAGGTCATGACCTGGGATTTCCTTGCACAATTAAAATGCAACTTTTAGCGACATGTTAAAGAGTCAACTATGTAAAGACAGTTTTTTTTATCGTATATCAGATTTAAAAAAATACAAAAAAATCAACAACCTCACAATAAATAGAGATTCCAACTCAAAGTTTCTATAGCTTTTTATAAATAATGGATTAAATTAGGAATAAGACTTCATATATTAAAGACGCCTAATTTGGACTTACAGTCATCTTGTAATCCAAGAAATGGAGAAAAATCATATATAGCCAATATGGACCGTCAAATCTTGTATGCCTAAATCATGATACAATCCATGCATGTACTGGAGAATTAGGTACTCATTTGCACACCCTTTTCAACCTGGTTCAGAAAAAAAACATGAAAACAATGAGTTTATCTCAATGACTTCAATAAAGCAATTATTTCGCCTCAGTTATCAAAAAAAAAGATTTAGCAAAGCATCTAAATGTACAAGGATGCAGTCAATAATTCGACTTCCAGTTTCCCATTCAGGGGGCAAACCTTTATATATATTGTACCTTCCTAATAAAAAAGATACATTGGGATTCAAGCATGTAGACGAACTTTTAATTCTTCCTCTATAGATATGAGGCATGTTTAACCCCTCAAACATTCATTTGTAGGTTATTGTTACCTGTATTGAGAGTGAACCAATGGCATGACCAGGTACTAGTTCCCAAAACCGAGATTGAGAAATTTCGCAAACATCCTCAAGGGCAGTTATCTGCACCATGATTGTGAAAGAACATTGAGATAGAGACTTCATGCTATCGAGAAAGTAGGGGCATGAAATAAAATTATACCTGCCTGTGACCTTTACTTAAGGCAGAAGTGGGTATGCTGGCAGGAGCCATTTGGAGTAAGAGGCTTCCTGTTGCTTGAAATAGTGGCAGGATGACCATAAGCACTGCAACTGAAACTAGTCCCAAACACAGTACTTCGGCATTCTCAATGCTGTTTATGATAGGTGAGACACATCTACTACTTCAAATGGGGAATGCTTTACGACATTAAATAGTAAGTTGAGAAGGATGTCCTTACCCTAAACTGAGGAACCATGATGCTAGGATCAAGCCTGCACTGCGAGGCAATTAGGAACTGTTTTAGGAACAGTACAGATGGAAGAAAAAGAAAGTAAAAGTGAACCACTAAAGCAAAGAATAGAACTTTGAACAATGAACACTTCTACCTCCGTATAGAATCTGCAAGGACATGCAAGCAGACAGAATGATAGTTCATATCTTCAACTTTCCTGTAAACTACCACCACAAAACTGATCAGCCTGGAACATAACATTTTACCCAAATTTAATCAGCAAAAAGCTGATCAGTATGGATATTGGACAAAAACTGATCAGTATGGATATTGGACAATCCAAATTTAATCAGCAAAAAGCTGACGATGGTAAATGAAGAAATCAAACGAACCATACCAATATTAACACGGGCATAGCTCCGGAAGAACCAAACACCAAGTAAATTCACCAGAAGGTTGGTTACTGCTGATACAATCAGGTAATGCCTAAAAGTACATATAAGTTCCATGAGATGACACTCAAATTGTAAAACAGAAAATACGTCAAAAGTGAACTTTGTGAAATTGTTATTATTCAAAGTATATTAAATTTCTGCACCAAGGCAGGAGGAAATGTCATAGGCAAGTTACTCTTGCTAAACAAAGTTCAAACATGAAGTCAAACTAGAGGTAATAAGACACTAAATGGCATACGCAAGCTATCCCATTTTTTCCTGTATATTACTTTTAGCATACTGTGTGGTCCACAAGAGCTGCCACTATAATCACAAGTATCTATATTAAAACTACAAATATGGAGTTACAGTGAAGCACAGGATTGAGAAAGGTCCACAGAAAAATCAGTCACTTCTTGACAACCATATCACCAAACCTCACGGTCCGTTAAAGAGTGACATCATTTGTAAACATGTGTAGAGTGTTAGCTATTTTCACTGTGAACTTTGTGATAAAAGTCTCTTTTGATCAACACATTAAAAGACATTTAACCGTCTGAAAAGTTAATAGCCAAAAAATACATACGTAAATATACTCATTATTGTGAACATTATCTGGTTTTAACAACCAGGTCAGCACAGAAATGTGCATTGCCCAAAAGATCCCTCCATTCCCTTCTCTGTCATGAAGGTTTGAGATACACAAACACAAAGTTGTCATCTAATT